>LUGF01041413.1:43804-55597 GCA_001625245.1 Calycopis cecrops
TGGGACATCTACATTCCGCAAGTGTGAGGTGGTCGCCATTGCTGGTGGCACATAATCAACGCATCTTGGAAATAGGGTCTCTATGATTCTCTGAGTTAAAACTGGCTGGAGCGTTTGTGTTAGAGGTGGCGCCCAGGGCCGAAGTTTACCCATTGCCTTTCTGTACCTAACCTAACCTAACCAATCCAAGTATGATTCTGCATATATATTTAACAAGTTTTCTTTGTTTAAATCAATGTTTTTATCGCATTCTAGCGAGACATTTTCCTTATTTGACGCCATTGTTGTTGTGAGCGCCGCGAGTGTTAAAATTGGGAACTATATTCTGTCAAAGAGGCGAATAATGACACGGAGTATTACATTACGGCTAGCCATATTGAATAACGTTTAGCGGCGAACACTATCTGGCGGAGTTTGACCTAGCCGTATTCGATCCGGCTAAGCGTTGACCCGCCGTATTACAAAACGGCCCTGTTTTTCTAAATGGCTAGCCGTAATGTAATACGGCGGATTATACAATGCGACTGCGACATATACATGTAGATATCAATAATAACAAAGTTATATCTCTAGTTATTTGTATGCACAAAACGGGCGATATATGCATATGATATCTAATCGCCATTTTGTGAAATAAAAATAATAAATAAATCAACTTATAACCTCTACGCGTTAATTCCATGCAATAAATTAAGTACCTATTGGTGCACTATTTAGTTTTGTGCCATAAATTTTAGTTTATAAATAGGTACATACATACATATAGTTATTATTGTATGTTGGTATAAGGTCACGTGTTGAAGAAACCCTGGGACACTTTACTTGTTGAAAATATTTTTTTCCCTCTAACCAAGCGTACCTTTATCTCAAATTTTTATTAATAATAATTGCTTCGAGTATGTAGGTAGATCAGTGATTCTCAACCACTGTGCCGCGGCACTTTTGTGTGCCGCCAAATTTCAGAAGTGTGCCGCCAAATTTTGCAAATTTACCTATATTAATGTCAATATTTTAAATTATATCATTTAAAAAGAAAAATATTTAAAAAGTTATTATTGTAGTATTTCGTATATTTAAAATTTTTGTCATAAACTATTTATGCAGTGTGTTGTAGTAAGTAAATAATTTTTATCTTTTTCTTTGTGTGCCGCCAAATTTTAAAATCATTAAATATGTGCCGCAACAAAAAAAAGGTTGAGAATCACTGAGGTAGATACTGCTTTTAGCCGACTAAAATATGATATCCCAGTTTGATATAGTGTTTAAATTGTGTTGTGTTCAATTTATTTATTTTTTTAATATTAACAAGATAAAACAATGCTATTATTATAAAATGTATAAGATTATTTAAATTACCTAAACAACTCCTTAGCATCTCACATGGCGTCTTCACTACGTGAAGCCTAGGACTTTTATGTAATAAATAAATAACTCATCGATATAAGTAGTGTACTAATGATTTTGCTTATTAGATGGGCGACTCATGCCTACATAATGATTTTGTTTATTAGACGGGTGCGGCTCCAGACTTCTCTCTGAGTTTTATAGTAGGTAGGCGGGAGATGGTAGACGCACACCCTAGCTCGTGCAGGATCTTAAAACTTGGACAGGGTCTGCATTAACGTAATTAACCTAACTAGTCAATTCACTGTACTGTTTGTAGGTACAGTCACGAGCAATAATATATATACACTTTAATACCTTGTCATAATTTGTATTTTTGAAATTCCTTATTATTGCTTTGACTTGTCAAAGAAAGTTATTGTGACAGGGTACTAAAGTGTATACATATTATTGCTCGTGACTGTACATTGTTATCATGTATTAGTCAATGTGTACAAACAATCGGCGGTGCAGCTACAGCAGGACGATGGGTTCATCTACATTACAAAAATAATGATGGAACATACCTTAATCGTGAATGCAAGCTGCGTCGCTGGTTAAATCGTACATTTAAGTGTTTATAGGTATATAATAATACAAATCGTGTGGATACAAACAATACTTAATTAAGAGCAGAGGGATGTAGTCATAACGCCACTGCCTGCAGTGCGTGTGGACTAAAGCCGAGTTGAGGCTCCACTTAAATGTCAAAAAATATTTGCTCACATTTATACGAAATTTTATTGGGCACTAAATGTAGTGTCGGTAAATATCGTGTGCACACGTAGATTCAGTGAACACTGCGAGCGCATGGTGTAGACTGCAGTGACATTGTAAGTGTAGACTCGAACAGACTCAGTGCCGGATTAAGCTTACACGGGGCTTGTAGCTAATTCTGTTCAGGGGCCCTCTATTTGATATCGTTGAGTATAAGGGCACACATAGTAGCCCCACGTAGACTATAAAGGTCGCAACTTTTGCTTAATCCGGCCCTGACGAAACATCAAGTGACACATGAAATTGTTAGTTATAAAGAAGTTATGTTTGCAATTAACTAATTGTGGTGAAAACTAATAACTTAATATATTGAATTAGGAATAATATCGCACATGTGTGACAATGTGCAAGAAGGTGATTGTTAAATAAACTACTAACGTACAGACTCCTTTTTTATTTTGTTGTATTTTTTATCCCACGACTCGTTCCCCCGCCACTCCTGCCTCGCCAGGATCGACCACTCATGATATGATCGCAGGGAGCCCTTTTGTCAGAGGTAGTGCTACATTCATGCATACAGCCGAGTTAGGACGGCACGACCGGGTAGGTATCTTTCGCTTACACGATTCTACCGGCGTGAGCTCTGCTGCCGCGTTCCATGTCGTGTATAGGTCGGTGAGACGACAGTGCGGACAGGCGGCACATAACATTCATTGGATAAGCTGATCTATGTTGGGAAACAGGGATCCCCCATCGGGTCCCTGTTTCCCAACATAGATCAGCTTCATCAGCCCCATAGGTCTATGGATGTTTTGCCGACATACCACCCTATCATTATGTGTACGGATACTACGAGGTCCTTACCGAAGGAAATGGATTCGAAAAAATGTCAGATGCGTTTCAGGTACCTTCAATAAAAAAAAGGTAGCGCTACACTGCACCGCAGTTGATTTGAGCAGTCGCGACCGGGTACTTCTCCCTCACTGCCCAAAGAGTGATGGCTATGCTATGGAGATTCGTGAACGACGGTAACGCAACAACCATTAACCGTGCGGATGTCAATGGGTGTCAGTAGTGACCTATGACTCCGAATGTTCATGTGTCCCCCTCTATATTATATTATAAAAAATAAATAAAGAGCGATTATAAAATATATAGCTTTATTTTTGTTATACATCTGCATTAATATTTACTATCATATAACTAAGAACATCAACGGCAATAATAAATTACACATTACAATATACAAATTGATTTCGCTAAACGATTACAAAAATGAAATATCCCTTTTAACAGCGTTATGCCTTTCAGTTTATACATAGATTGAGAACGTAAAAAAATAATTTAAAAAATTCCATGCATCTTATTACTTATATTTTGTTGTTTCCAATGAACAATTCATTCCATTTTGTATAAATTGTAGTAATTCATTACACCACTTCAAATTCATTGATATAACTTTTATAAACTCTGTGATGTTAATTTTTTAAACAGAGTATAAAATATTTAATGAAATTTTGAGAAATATACAAAAACTAAAAATCAGTCTTCTAGATAACGATAAATACCGTCCTTGGAGACAGGACATTATTATTTTACATCTCACACTAGCCGGGCCTCGATGTTTTTCACTGTGTTTAATTTACGAGTAAACTGTCGACGGCTTATACAGATACACTAATATATTTTGTTCGAGTGTAATGTACTTACGCCACGAAAAAAAAAATGAATCCTCAACTCTCACAAGGACACACATAGCGGGTATTATAAAATCCGCGCAAGAAACATAGAGCCAGCACATAACTGACATCAGGCGCCCTAGTGCTAAAGTTAGACATTCGTAAAAATTAAAGTGATAATGACAATTACGTGTTGCCTAGATCCCAGGTTACTAATACTGATATTGTGCGTAAAGTGCACGAGAAAAACCGCTAGTTTCGTGAGTCTAGACGCACAG
Organism: Calycopis cecrops; assembly: GCA_001625245.1. NCBI lineage: Eukaryota > Metazoa > Arthropoda > Insecta > Lepidoptera > Lycaenidae > Calycopis > Calycopis cecrops. Next base: position 47,862 of record LUGF01041413.1, read on the forward strand.
TCGGCATAAAGCGGAGCGTTGTGTCATGTTATTTTTTCTTTCAAATTTAATAATTAAATGCACTTACGCCATTTTAGCTGTTTTGAGTTAATCCTAGCAACTTTTGAACATCGTTTCGTTTTTCTTGTAAACAATTTGAGCCACCGGCTTCACAAACATCTTCGGTTCCTGTCAAACGACTAATACTATTTTCTGTTCTAACGTCCTTGCGTATTTCCTTGCTAACTTCTAAATAAATAAAGTCTTGTCGTGGCTCAGTGACATTGCCAAAGAGTATTCATTATATTTAGAGTATTATCTGTACTGACAACGCCCTCATAACTGCCGCCTCGCATCATACCTGGCCAAATATAATCCAGCACCGAAATGCTTTTAAATCATTAAACATACATTCAAAATATCATAACACTCCTTCGCAATATCAGCTTAATTATAAGGCGGATCACACAAAGCACGCGATTGGCGGTGAGGCGGATCTCAAGTTACATTGGTCTCTATGAAATCCGTTGATACCTAACACACGTACACCGCCAGACCGCGCGGTCGAGCGGCGCTCTCGCGGCGGTGCCTCACACACAGGCAACCGCGTAACCGCGCGGATCAAGAAATTCAATTTTAATTTTTTTTAGGTATGAACGGATTTCATAGAGCCCAATGTAACTTGAGATCCGCCTCACCGCCAACCGCGTGCCGTGTGTGATCCGCCTTAGGTATGGTCAAAGGATTCATAATAAATAAAAAATATCCATGGTAATGCCATTGAATATCGGGAGTCAAACTTAAAATATGGAGGGAGTGGGAATGGCTCATTATAATAGGAGTCGCCACAGCCTCACTGATTTGATGTGGATCACAGATCTATATATTATATATATGGATAGCTGATACTGTAGTTATGCGTTACGCCACTTGGAGAAACATCAGCGTCCGAGTTACTGTGCAAATAAACTATAACGGATTAGAGGGGCATCAGCCACCAATGCTAATCTATAAGTTCACATTGCTTTCTATAATATGTAAATGCTTCAAAGACAGACATTGAGGATTACTTTATTGGGCAGTAATTTGGGCGCTGTTAGTGGCTTATTCAAGTGGCATCTTTTTTTTGGTATAGGGGCAAACGAGCAGTCGAAGCCATTCTCATGACTACCGACACCCATAGAAATCCGCATAGAGATAAACAGATGCGTTGTCCTCCTTCCTCCTCCCACCTTCATGGGCCACCGGCTACTTACACACCTGATAATATGTAAATATGCAAATGCTTTAAAGACAGAAGAGACGTTGAAGACGTAGTTAGTTTATTGGTCAGTAATTTGGGCGCTGTTAGCCGCATATTCAAATGGCGTCAATAAGTAGTACCAGCTATCCAGTTATAAAAACATCAGCGGTTCAATTTCACGAGGCAGTGTGTGCTAGCGGAGGCCGAGGCAGCAGAGGCTGGGGCGCTCGTCTCAGGTCTCCGGACGGGGCGCGCGCTCCGGCAGGCGGTCGGCCGCGGGCGCCGCGTCCAGCTCGCACGCCGCCAGCAGCCGCACCAGCTCGTCCGCGCTCGGCCCGCCCTCCGCCACAGGCGACTCCTCGCCCTCACCTGCACATAAATATAATAATAACAATGTCTGCGGACTTATCACACTTCGTTAGCCTAGCCCCGTGCGAAATACAGTAAGGACTTGTAATACGGGTACTAGACAACAATTTTAAATTTATAAAACATATTTAATATGTTTTAATAACATCCATGACCAAAGCGGGATTCGAACCCGCAACCCCTGGCGCAATTTGCTCCGCTTATCCGATCCCTGTACCACTGCGCCAGTCTGGTCGTCAATTGGAAAACCAAACTATAGTCGTATTTTTAATTAGACGAAGCCAACTGACAATAGCTAATGTCACTTTGTAAAATAATGTTGCAATGTTTAACGTAATAGTGATGCGTAATGAATGAATGTAATAACTAATAACCATGACGTAAAAGAGTATCGAAGGGAAGGACGATATATTTATTACCAAGATGAAAACTGGAGAAACGAAGGTAATTACAATTTTCTGTTACTTTACATAATAAAAATAATAAGAATCATTTATTGCGATATAAAGTAGTTTGTTGGCAGAAAACACTTCCCTATTAACCAATTTAATGACATACTGTACCTCGATTTATATATATTATTCATCATACTTTATTCAAATTCAAAAATTCAATTCATTGTTATCGATTCATTACTTGTAATTTGAAAAAGAGAGAACCATTATTAATTATAAAATACACACTCATTCGAATAACTCTCAATTCATAATTTAATTTAAGAATTAAATTAGGTATAATCTGTAGTATTCACATTTAATTTAATTTTATTACTGACGACGCCGGGATGGCTGTCGTCTCTAGAAGGGCTGAGATAAGGAAGGTGGGAATATAGGATAAGCTGACTCACCTGAAGTCCAAGTAAAGTGCCGCGTCTCTCGAACACACCACACCACACAATAAGCTATTAAATAATTTGAGCCGACAAAGCAATGCTAGTTAGTTATTTGGGTAATAGTTTAGCAGCATTAAAGTTGATTTGAGCACAACGGAAACACTGGTAATAGCTATCTGCGCAGAAGCATAAATGAAACGTGCAAGCGAGCCAAACGCATCGAACGGACTGTCGATCGCCCGCGCGTCCGGTGTTGCCCGGGGGTGAATGTGTGTGAAGTTAGCCCGTACTTCTAACGTCACGATTTGGCGTGAACAATTACCTACTTCAATACATTAAATTATACTTTCAATAAATTAATTAATATTTTTCACTATCTTAAAGGTCATACACTGAAGAAGGCATGGATTGACCAGACAGTGTTATCGTCCCGCCAGGCATTCCTAGATGGTTTGACCACAGGCTTAAAACAGCCTTCAGGAAAGGGCAAACGACAAATTATCGGCCATATAGGCGGGGAAGAAGGATTGGTGGAAGACAGCTTGTTAATATTTGAAGCCACAAAAAATAAAGAAGACTATCATTAAGAGATGAATGCCGATACCTTCGAGAAGTGGTTTAGTGAGGTTTTGCCGAAACTAAAACCAAATTCCGTGGTAGTGATGGATAATGCCCCCTACCACTCCAGGAAACTAGAGTCGCTGCCAAACGTACTATGTCTTGGACTAATCCAAGAATACAAGAGTGGCTAACAAGCAAAAATATTTCATTTGAAGCAACTATGGTCAAAGCTACTCTTATAGACATAGTACGGCAGCACAAACTAGAACATCCAGACAAATATGTTGTGGATGAGATGGCAGCGCAGCATGGAATAATTGTTTTACGCCTGCCCCCATACCACTGTGAGCTCAATCCCATTGAGTTGGTATGGGCGCAGGCTAAAGGATATGTCGCAAGAAACAATAAAACATTCAAAATGACAGAAGTAAAAAACTTTTTGAAGAAGGACTTCAACATGTCACACATGAAAAATGGAGTAGCTGAGTGTCTCACGTAATTAAAGAAGAAGACAAAATGTGTGGTCTTGATCAAATGATCGATAATGTTTCGGATAGATTTATAATTATTGTCACCGAAAGTGATAGTGATGATTTTTTTTTCTGATAATGAATAAAAACAAATAAAATTTAATAAGCGATGTCTTTTATTTTCATTACTTACCTACCTATAATTGTTATATTTTATACATCTATAGTTTCAACTACATGATAATGAATAATGAAAAACATTTTCAATACCTACATTGAAAATGTTTTCATTTCATTATTCAGTATAGGTCGATACTATAGGAACATAGTCGTCAAAAACTCGCTGGTATGTACAAAGCACGACTAAAATTCGAACCCCGTACCCGATATCGGCAGTTCGGCACACTAACTATTCGAGGCAATTTCATTCATTCAGGAGTTTTTTCTTACATTCACTTTGTCACAACACTATTTTTAGTTCATAAAAAACCGACAACACAGTAAACGTCAGTTGACTTCGTCTAATTAAAAATACGACTTTAGAGCACGACGTTATATAGTGTGACAGCTAGCGTTAAGACTATGACACTATGAATAAATACTAGGCGAACGGTCGAGACCCATGGCACAGAAAAAGAGTGAAAGTGCTAAGTGGGCGTGGCACACGTGCCGCAGTCGGGCGGGCGTGCGGCGCGGTCGATGTGCCCCGCGAGGTCCCACATCTGCGCCGCGCCCGAGCGGTGGCCGCACAGCAGCAGACGGCGTGATGTGATTTCACACGGACAGTTACTCACCGCCGGCGGTGTTGGCGCGCGCGCCGCAGTCGGGCGGGCGTGCGGCGCGGTCGATGTGCGCCGTGAGGTCCCACATCTGCGCCGCGTCCGAGCGGTGGCCGCACAGCAGCAGGCGGCGTGATGTGACTTCACACGGACAGTTACTCACCGCCGGCGGTGTTGGCGCGCGCGCCGCAGTCGGGCGGGCGTGCGGCGCGGTCGATGTGCCCCGCGAGGTCCCACATCTGCGCCGCGCCCGAGCGGTGGCGGCACAGCAGCAGACGGCGTGATGTGACTTCACACGGACAGTTACTCACCGCCGGCGGTGTTGGCGCGCGCGCCGCAGTCGGGCGGGCGTGCGGCGCGGTCGATGTGCGCCGTGAGGTCCCACATCTGCGCCGCGCCCGAGCGGTGGCCGCACAGCAGCAGAAGGCGTGATGTGACTTCACACGGACAGTTACTCACCGCCGGCGGTATTGGCGCGCGCGCCGCAGTCGGGCGGGCGTGCAGCGCGGTCGATGTGCGCCGTGAGGTCCCACATCTGCGCCGCGCCCGAGCGGTGACCGCACAGCAGCAGGCGGCGCGGCCGCAGCGCGCCCTCGCACTCCGCCACCGTGAAGCACGACACCGCCGACCCGTCCACCGACCGGATCGTGCACACCCTGCGAAGTCACATTATATTATCATACGTAACGTATTATGTTTGAAATGTTTATTTATTATAAACTTCAAAAAGACAAGGTTCTTCTTCATTTAATTTAAAAGTCCTATTATTTCTTGCGACATATCCTTACTTTTATGAAGTTCAAGAAGTTCAGTGGCTTACATTAATATAATTTGTTCCGAACATATATACTACGTCCATGAATTAATTTGATAAAACTTATGTTACTGAGTAGTACTCGCAGTGCAATTTGGAATGGCTGTGTTCTACGGTGACACCTCTGTGTTGCCAATCAGTTTTATTTTGCACAAGAAAATTTTGGTCCCTAATTTAGCAAATATTAATCTAAAATTTACGACGACACTCAAACGCTGTTGACAAGCAACAACTTGCCTTATCCACCTTTAGAAGAACCACCTTAGAACCAGAAGTTCTACCTTTTTCACAGGACTTGCGTAGTGGAGCGGACTCAATAGTCTGTAGGTTTGTATGCTGTGCAGATAAGTGTGTAAAACTAATATTTTGATCATAAATTATTGGTTTACCTCTTGCCGTTGGACGCCAGCCGCACGTACATGGTGTCTGTGTCGGGGACGACTTTCTGTATGAATATCTGTTCCTCGTCCTGTTCGCCATATGGCCCTGGAAAAACATCATGGTGACTATAGTGTTTTATAGCCAAATTTCAACCTATCTCAAAACACACTAGACTATCAAGCGGCAGATAACGCTCTCTCAGCTTCATGCTGATGGTGGCTGGACAGGCTCGTGCCGGGCTGTGTGGAGCTAATGACGCAAGTACTCATCACCGTTAGTGTGCGGAGAGCGTGTCTCACTAACACTAATGTGCGGTAGAGTGTCTTACTGGCGCTAGTGGGCGGGGGCGTGTCTCACCAGCGCTAGTGTGCAGAGGTGTGTCTCACAAGCGCTAGTATGCGTGTACGTGTCTCATCATTAAGTAATTACTATAATTATATATATAAATCAGAACTGATAGATTAGATAGTAGTTTAAAAATGTTATGTACATCGTTATTGTCATAAGTATTAGATAAATTACCTTTACAGTGTATCAAAAAATTGTTTGTATAATTTATTATGATGTGGTTGTACTAATAAATAAATAAATAAAATCATCACTAGTGTGCGGGGGCGTGTCTCATCAACACTTTAGAGCGGTGGCGCGTCTCACTGGAGCTACTATGTGGAGCGGGGGTGTGTCTCATTGGCACTAGTATGCGAGGGCGTGACTCATCATGATTTGTATGGGAGGGGCGTGTTTCAGCACAAGAGTTGGGGGGCGTGTCTCATCATCACCAGAGTGTGCAACGGGCGTGTTTCAATGGCGCTAGTGTACGAGGGGCGTGTCTCACCGGCGTCGTTGTGCGGCTGCGCGGTGGGCGCCTCAAGCGCCATCACGTTGAAGGCGGCCGCGGGCGTAGTGCCGGGCTGCGTGGAGATCATGCCACGGAAGCGTGTCACGCGCCACGAGCGCACGTGGTTGTACTCGCTGCACACCGATATCAGATAATTCTCCGACAACGACACCTGAGGAACACAATTTATTGGAGACATTTTTAATCTGTGGCGATTTTTTTTTACATGTGAATCTAATGGACTTAGCCGGTTTTTGAACTCCATTAGAGCTGCTGCGTGTGCCGTACGCCATCTCTATCCAGTTGTATACAAACGAGTGGGACGGAACACGAGGCAGGTGTGAGGTACCTTGGTGACAGGGCTCTGGTGCACGGTGAAGGTCTGGAACAGCTGCGGCCCGTGCCCCACCGTCTCCGGGTGTTGCACGATCACGCGCACGGAGCCATAGCGCGTGCCGTACGCTATCTCTATCCAGTTGCCGCAGAGATCTGCGACAGACGGAAAGACATAAAACTAACACACTGCTTTACTAGCTTTCGCCTCCAAAATCCAGTCTTTAGTATATGAATTTCGGGATAGTAAATATTTAAGATTTAGATACAATTATATTTTAGCAATTTTTAGTATTTGTTGTTTAGAGTCACAGGACACATCTGAGTTGTTTTCGAGTTGTCAAGCTATCAAACTGTGTGACCGTTGCAGTCTCTTTTTTATTCGAATAATTTAAATGGTGAATATAAGGTTTGGTAATAAGGTCCCGTTTTTACACTTTACGTTCGGCACCCTAACATTGTACTCACTAGTTTTGGGCGTGAGGTAGACGGAGATGGCGGTGATGGGCTCCTGGTTGGGGTCCTTGTACAGCTGCGTCACCAGCAGGTCGTTGTCCTTCATGCGCAGCGGGAACTTCTGCATGTCTGTCAATTTATTATTTATTTATTTATAACACAAGCAACAAAGTTATATTTTCAAACATCGTCAGGCAAAACTGTTACGACAGTCTAACTGCAGGATCGTGAGAGCATCAGTACCACAGTTGCTTCATGTAAACACCGATCTTTACATATGGACAACCGAAATATTTTTTTTTATTTTTGAATGTGTGATTAAAAAAAATTTTCCTTTTACGCAGCGGGAACTTCTACATGTCTGTCAATCACTCTACATCATTACCGTAGTTCATGTAGTTACATATGGATGGATATAGCCGTAGATATGATAAGTTACTTTACGAATTAGTTTATGGAGGCAAACGACATCTGCATAGAGGTTATACAGATGCGTTGCCCTTCTTCTTCCTCCCCGCTCCATGAGCCACCGTCTGCTCACACAGCTGTCATTTCCCGGTCGTGCCGGCCTAATTCGGCTGCAAGCAGCATGGCGCTGCCTCTTACAAAATGTCCAGTTTATCTCACCGATGTAGTTGATGGCGCCGTTCGCGGTGCCCAGCAGCAGGAAACTGCCGGCGG
>LUGF01041413.1:55610-74868 GCA_001625245.1 Calycopis cecrops
GCGCGGACAGCGGCGCCACGTCCTGCGTCTGCCAGTGCTGCGTGCTCGTGTGCCACACGCCCGCCTTGCTGCGGCCCGCGCCCGCCGACAGCGCCACCAGCTGCGGGCCCACGAACAGAAGGTGCTCCACGCGGACCCCCAAGTTGAACGTGCCTGTGGAGTAAAGAGTCTGTTGACAACGTGCTATACGCACTCACTCACGCACACCCTCACGCCCACACACACCCGCTCGCCTTGCTGCGACCCGCGCCCGCGCTCCGTGTCACCAGCTGCGGCCCCACAAACAGGAGGCGCTCCACGCGGACACCCAAGATGAACGTGCTTATAGTTAGTTTTGAGTGAACGCGCGCTCGTGCTATACGTACTCACGCACGCACACGCACACATCCACACGAATAAAATTATTTTTTAAGTTGTTCAAGATATGATCAGGAAGTAGGAACTTACACGACTTAAACGTGCGATGTTTCATGTTATTAAGCTTACTTAACGAATTATGTGTATGTTTTGTAGTTATTACTGAAGTAAAGTTTTAGAACTATACGTTTCTTAAACAGATCTTAAATAGTTAGGAAATATTTATACCAAAAACATACTTTTTTTATATATAAATAAATTTTTAAGAGTATTTGTTGCAACTGAACTAACTGAACATTATTATTGTTTAACTATGGTTCATGAAATAAAGCCCGCCGATAGACAAGAGTATATAGTAATTAGAATATGGTCCCATTTTTACCCCTATGCATATGAACCCTTAAAAGCAAACAAAGCACGTACCTATCAGAGTTCGTCTAACAGGTTCCGTGTGGGTAGAGAAGGCCCACAGGCGCACCAGCGGCCCGCTGGCTATGCCCAGCATCACATCGGTCCCGGCGGCGTTGTTCCCACTCGTGGTGGCACTGCCTCCGGTCTTGGCGTTCAGGGCTATGCGCTCGATGGGCGAGTCTTGTACCGGAGATTGAAACACCACGTACCAACCGCAGGAGTCTGTTAATCTAAAACATAAATAATATAAATAGCAGTCCTTCCCACTGATGGACACAGGCCGCTTGCAATTATCGCCAAAACTTCAATATCCTCCTACTCGCGTCCATGAGGAGACGTTGGACATAGAACTTCTAAAGCAATTAAAACTCATCATAAACGAAGTTCTGACATTGTCCATGTTATTTTTTAACGTTGACCCTACAGCACTGCCTCAGAAGTAAAATAAATTAAAGAACAAATCTATTCATTTAAAACTGTTTCAAATTGAGTCTCATATATTTTATTCACTTTTTATAAAAAAATTATAGAAGTATATTTTTTTTGTATAATGGATAAAGAGATCCATACTAATATTATAAATGCGAAAGTGTGTTTGTTTGTCCTTCTTTGACATTAAATCAGATGAACAGATCGATGTGATATTTAGTATGGAGATAGTTGGGACTGAGGAGTGCCATAAGCTCGAAATATGTACAAATTATTTTTTTCTCCCACGCGAGCTAAATCCCTCTACCACTAGTAAAAATATATGAAGCTTTTTGCTCTCCTGAGAAGTTGCTTGTTTAGACTTGCGATATTAGAACTTCACCGGAAAATGTATACTTAAACTTTTTATTTATAAACTTTACCTACCTGTATCCAATGACAAAATGAGTGTATGCAACAGCTATCCAATTGTGATGAGCTTTTATGATTTGCACTTTCATACTATCGTTCCATGAATTTACTGAAACAATTTGAAATATTTTTATTGTTGTTTGATCTCATACTTACACTAATAATAATATATAGTTTTCTGTAATGGACCAATTTTAAAATAACATAAAATATACTTAGAATAGGAGAGGAGACAAAGAGACAATATATTTCTAACGCCAAAAGGTATAAGAAATAGAAATGAATCAGATATATAACAATTCAAATACAAACCTTCAGTAGGCCTTAGACCCTTGTGACTATCAGTATTACCGAGAGATGCTGCCCTTGAGTGACCTCTTCCACAGCGGCTACGAAAACAAAGAAAATATTGTAACTTTCTTCATTTAGTGTGTGCTGGTGTCTGTCACCAACGTGACGGTGCTCAATCTTGTATACTATATCAATTAAATGTATAGAAATCTTTTGTCACTGTACAATGGCGAAACTGTAGGGTGCATCTAGTAGATAGTAGATATAATATTCCTTATTTATACAATATGTAACAAAAACCCTTTTGTTCTTGCCAGGAGCATGAACAGAATCGATATCTGTATCTCATTTAATACTTCTCTTCAACATAAAAAAATATGAAATTAATATTAAATCATTACAATATTATGGTATTAGACTATAATTACTGGTCCGCGGTCCTACCCACATGTCGTTGACGCCTAGGTCATGAATTTGACATGTGACAATCAGCTGTGTCGTAGAAGATATTTGTGTGAAAATTTTCGAAATGTTAAACCTTTTTTTGGTATGTTGATATTAATCTGGGTTGTAATTATGTAAATTGGCCAATACTTGATTATATCGAATTATGATTTTCAGTAATAATATACCAATACACACATATGTACATTTTTAAAAGCACCAACAGGATTTTTGTTATATACTGTATATAGAGGCAAGTAAACTTAAATTTTTACCTGCCTTTAAGATTGTCCCCACCGATAAGATAAATAATAGTTATTATAAAACTAATACTAATAATAACATCAAACTTTTATTGTATATGACTGTCTTGTTATTATTTATTTATTATTTATTTATTTATTTATTTATTAAATACATAAACAGACACAGGAGAAATTACACAAAAATCCCGCAAAAACCAAATATTTGGTTTGTCCGCGGGTACGGAGTAATATATTTATAGCAATACATTAACAAATATTTCTTTTATAAAGATAATATGCCAATATTAACACTATTACAATATACTATACAATTATTAATATTTAAACTTATGGAGTATTTTGTAATAAATATCTATGAGTTTTATTTTTAAAAATTTTAAAGTAAGTTTCACTAGCAATCTCGGACGGCAGAGCGTTGATCAGGTATGGCAATCGCTTACGGAGAGTTCTATCTCCGTAATAGTTGGTAACCCTGGGCACAACGTATTGATATTGGCATATGATTTACAATAAGAAAACATACACAAGGAAAGTAGAATTGTGACTTGAATGGATAATAGTAGGTACTATTTCATACCTAGGTATATAGGTATAGGTAGGTACCTTATTAATAAGATTTAATACATTCGGTGCTTTTTGCAGAAACATTGCAAGTTTATTAGTATCAAAAGTACCATAAGTAGTAATAAGAAAACATACACAAGGAAAGTAGAATTGTGACTTGAATGGATAATAGTAGGTACTATTTCATACCTAGGTATATAGGTATAGGTAGGTACCTTAATAATACGATTTAATATATTGGGTGCTTTTTGAAGAAACATTGCAAGTTTATTAGTATCAAAAGTACCATAAGTAGTAATGAATTAAAATTGTGTGAAATTTATGCCATCTATTCGGCCAATACCTTAATTGATCTTGAGATGGTATCCTGCCAACTGTACGCAAGTCTAAAGAGGAATTTCTTGAGTGTGTTCTATTTACTGTCACCTCAGCATTTGATGCTGTTGAGTTTTTTCTTGATATAGTAGCACTGCTGTTCCGACAATTATTACTGCCAGGAAGTGGCACATTCACTAGAAAAAAGGAAAGATATTATTTTATTTGTCTCAAAATTATCCTTTGTATAAATCATAATAGAAATGATAATTTTGAAAATTTATTAAAATTTTCGAAGTGAAAACTTTTTTAGGCAGAAAAAATATGGAGTTTGCATCAGCAAACATGCTATACATAGCACAGGAAAGTGGAGCTGTTCTAACTCTTAAAATACATAGCATTTTAAGACAGTTTTCCCTTCTATGGCCGTTCCTATGACCTTCTGTTTTATCTATAGAATTTCCTTTTTTATTATTATTGGGCTTCTATATTTAAATTTATTTTTCTTACATTTATTACTAAATCAACAAGAAACAACATAAAAAAAGCTTTCATTTTTCTTTATAAGATTACTCTTCATTGTTCTAAACTGGTTGTAAGTTTGTAAGGACTTACATGGTGGTGGAAGATACCCGTAGAAGAGAACATCGCCGCATGACGAGTGATTCATTTCATCACACAGTGCTAGTCTTCTGCTTAACGGTGTTATACCAAAGTAGTCACACTCGTGTCTTAAAGCTCTTATATTTACATTGTTTAAGTCAATATCTCTTGTTCTAAGGTAGTTTAAAATTAAAGAAAATAAATTAGGATCTCGATCAATGAATATAGCGCCAGATTCATCCCGCACCGTGGGAATACGGCCACTGAGAAGAGCGGTAAAAAATGTATCCGGAACCCATGTTAATGTATGCCATGATGTCGAAAATCTAAAAGGAGATAAGATCTTGTGAACAATTACAATTATACAATATTTAATAGAACTTTAACAAAAGTAATGCTACAGAAATTACGAAAATAAAATAATTACCTTGTACCACCGACGTTTAAGTTCACTATTTCTTGAAAGTTAGACATTTGTATATTAAATTCAGATCTGTTTATATATTTATATTCTCCTAACTAATTTTTTTTTTTAAATTTTGACTATTTACACTTCCTAAAGTGCCTCATCGTCGTATAATTTATTAAAATATTTTTAATACATCAAAATTACTCCAGCATTCGTAATCAAATCAATGTCAAACTTCAAATTAATAATTATGTCAAATACAGCTGTATATTTTATAACCACCAAAGATTTTATGTCAAACAGCATTTATACCGTTAATTAATATTGTTACTAGTGGCCGCCCAGTGGTCGAAATTCGACCATAAAATTATATTTAATTATAATTATAAGTTGTTGAATATAAATTATTAAAATATTACTGAATATGACCTGAAAAAATAAAACGTCAGTTTTATTTCGCAAATCAGCTGATGGGCTGCTACCTTAGATCATTACTAAACTACTTTCCACTGGACTAAAATTAAAAAAAAAAAATATATTTACAGTTGTCATATGTCATTCCAATACCATTTAATAAAAAAATAATTGTCATATGTCATTGTCAATTGTCAAAAATTGTCAATGATAAAAACAAATATTTAAAATTGTACATACTTTATTTCTATTTTGCAATTAAGAAATCTGAATAATTTTTGGCACACAATCACGCCGAGACCTTTAATTTGACACCTTAACCATAATTTTACGTTGTGTGGTTCGGCCAAAAAGTCCAGGACAAAAATCGGCTTCCGCTATTAATATATAAGATTATTCAATAATTATTTGATATTTCATCGATGCAATCATTAATAATATTGAATTATCTTTTTATTTAAATTATTATTATATCAATCCTATTTTCATAGTATTATATTATTTAGTAGTAGTAAAAATTATAGTTATGAGTTATGACAAATTATATTAATACTTATTATAAATGATGTGGTAAACATTTTTTTTATGTAACATCATTGACTATTAAAATATTTATTGCGTTTATTGTTATATTATTTGTAAAATCAAAATCAAAATATTTTTATTCAAAATAGAATTTGAAAAATTGCTTTTTGAACGTCAAAAATTTCCATCTACCACCGGTTCAATCCTAGCCCTGTCCTGAGAAGAACCGGCGAAACAAACTCAGCTCAGCTCAACTCTGTAATATCTGTAAGCTTTTTGTGTATTAAAATAAAAATTGCCAACAAACTGAGCATATTTTTTTGAAATGTATATAAATTATCCAATGTATATGTCTGTTTTTATATTAGTATTATTTTATATTCATTCTTAATGTCAGTGACTATATAGTTTTAATTTTTCTCTGTATTTCTTGATTCTAAATTACAAACTTTTAACAAAAACTTACCTTTTTTTTAAAGTGGGTAATCCTTATGGATACTGTTTCGCAAACACGAACACGGGCACGCCTTCAGTCATTCGCGAGCCCGCCAGTGCCTGACCACTCCCACAGCCCTTCCACTTGGCGCTCCTCTCCAATAGCAAGGCGCGCCAGATAACAAAGATATGCTTTTCTTCCAAGGCCATAGGGCGATGGACTCACCTCGAGACCGCCTCCCAGGGGCCAACCATTACCAACCAACCGCTTGCTTGCTTTGCGGCCCCACCGAACGGGGGCACATAACGACTATGTGCCCCCGTTCGTTCGCAAGAGACAGGGTGCACGGCAACGACACACCGAGCCCACTCGGAGCGTCCCCTGGGATCCCTCTTGGATTCACCATGGTGGTTCAAGCCACGGATACTAAGCCCATTAACCAAGACCAGATGGAGATCCGTCGAGGCCAGGGGGTAATTACTTATCTTGGGTAGTCTGTACTTACCTTAAAATATTGTAGAGGACCTTAGTTACTAAATGATCTAAGTAGAGGACACATCACACACACATAGATCAGTGGCTTCTGACGGGAAAATCATCTAGTGATTCTCCAGTCCATAATTCCTAAAACTGGTCGATACCTAACCCTTCCAACTACTTGGTTAACTAATAAGTAATAAATAAATAAATAAAGTTTATTTCAAATTTAAAATCCATAGAATCATGTTAGTTACAGTTTTCATTATCGTATCTTAGTATTGTTATTACATAATTAGTTCTTCCTATGGCTATTTTCACACAGTGATGCTGAATGGAGCAGTCGTACCGTAATGCTGGGTAGCACTATTAGTTACTCTTGTCGTCTAATTTATCAATGTATAGCCAGGGTATAAATTATTTCGATACGTCAATTATTTAGTTTCCGATTTATAAATAAAACAAGTTGTGCTGCGCGTCGCGAGCTGCCCTTGACGATGTGACGTCACAACACAACTCGCTCAGGGCGCTCGCAGTCGCGCACCCATAATAGTTACTTCTAAAGACGATATCTCAAAAATTATTCATCTGATTGATCTGATGATCTGAGTAGTAGTATGCATAGTGTAAGGGGCAATTTTAATTACACAGGCGGTCACCTGATCGTTAACGGACCTCGACAGTCAAAACTACTAGGTATTTATGAATGAAACAAAAGTACAAGTAGTGTATTTATTTACTCACGGGCCTTACTCCGTCAAACTTTCAAGCGATTTGGCACACCTAGTAACATTCACTAACATGTCACTCTCCTTGTTTCCAAGTTAAATAAATCCACTAACACCTACTCATATTCTCATGACGAATTTAGCTATGATAATGATTTGATAATAGTAATCATCAATTTAATTTCATGAATAATTTGCGATGGCAGCACAAAAAAAATTAAGAAAGATTTTCTATAATCATTTCATTTTTATCCTAATAGTCTTTTGTATGCTGTTTGCCCAGTAGCAAGTAATATCAGTACGATATATTTTATATTATCAATATTTTTAAACAAGCAAGGTCGTCCGTGCAAATTTTTTTATCTTTGTTTTTTGGACACGTCATTGTTAAAGATCGTTCTAAAATGTTTAAAGTATGTAAATAAATGAATATATTTCTATTATTTATGTAAAACAAATACAAACAAATGTAAAATAAAATATTTTTCACAATTTGTGTGATGCTAACGTCGTATATTTGTTAGATTTCATTAAAACATGCTAGGACGCTGGCAGCCCCTTCTTGTTTCTGGCAATTTTTTTTAGAGAGACGTGTCAGTCACTTACAAGTCAATCAATTTCAATGAAATTGTGTTGTCGAAGTTTATGGATGACAAATTATTTTAACTGATCTAAGGTTAATTATAAATAATTTAACGCACCAAAATGCCGGCGTCCACTGCGGCGAATCCGGCTAGTGGGCACCAAAAGGGTTTGTTCAATAACACCGCTGGATTCAGTACCTTGATCACTGTTACAGTTCTGACTTTAGCTTGGTTGGCCGGTTTTGCTTCCCGGCTTTTTGCTGTGATAAGATTTGAAAGTATCATTCATGAATTTGACCCATGGTAAGTCACAGTTTACATCTAGTAAATTTTATATTCATACGTATTCAATGTTCAACCAATAAGATTTGTTTCAGGTTCAATTACAGGTCTACAGCTTACATGGTGGAGCATGGGTTTTATAACTTTTTAAATTGGTTTGATGAGCGAGCATGGTACCCTCTAGGTCGTATTGTTGGAGGTACTGTGTATCCCGGCTTGATGATAACATCCGGGTCCATTCACTGGGTTTTGCACGCCCTACATATCCCTATTCATATACGAGATATATGTGTATTCCTTGCACCAGTTTTCAGGTATAGTTTTATGAGCAATATTTATTTCTTGTTTAAAGGTTTATTTAGATTTATTTTACTTAAAATACAATGAAATATGTACTGCACAGTCTGAAAGTAGACTATTGTAATCTTGCTTTATTTTCAGTGGCTTAACTGCTATAGCTACATACTTATTGACATCTGAGATATGGTCCCGTGGGGCTGGACTATTTGCCGCATGTTTTATTGCTATAATACCTGGCTACAGCAGCAGGTCTGTGGCTGGAAGCTATGATAATGAAGGCATTGCCATATTTGCACTTCAGTTCACATATTATTTATGGTTAAAAAGTATCAAGAGTGGTTCTGTTTTCTGGTCAATATGCACTGCTTTATCTTACTTCTATATGGTAAGTAAAAAACTTTTACTTTTAAAACGTTTCCATCACTAGGAATGTAGAAGTGTTATCTGTTAAAGTTATTCGATCAAGAAAAATATTCTTAGATTAATTTAATAGTAGTTTATGATATAAGGGAATTAAAGTGGCGATTACAGCACGAGTTTTACCATTACTTCGTGTGCTGTAACAACCATGAAACTGCTGCATATACACTATTTTTTAGCACAAGTGTGATTAATCCCCTTAAATGAACTAATTAGTATTCAGTTTTATATCATATTTTAGACTTCAAAACTGAAGAAGTCCAGGGGATTATTAAAATAATATATTATATGAAATCAAAAATAATATATTATAAAAAAAACTGATACTAATATAACAAAGCTGAAGATTTTGTTTGCTAGTAAGTTAATTACTACGATTAAAAAAAAAATGAATAATGATTATCCTCAATGTGTCATAATCATCAAGATTTACCCCAATACTTGTCTCATATTGATGATCAAAGTATAAAATCTCTATTTTACGCCCAAGATATTGGTGCAAATGCAAATAGCACGCTTAGGCATTCTCAATGATTGCAAGGTGACTATTCTGATGGTTGATCTAGGAAACAAAAAGAAAAAAAAATAATCCATCTGTATTTTGCTTAATTATTTGTCAATTATTATAATGGGCTATTTTCCTAGTTTTCAATAAAATTAGACAAGTATGCTTATTACTAGTGATTTCCAGGTAACGAAATTTAGTGGCTTCCAAAATAACTATTTTTTAATGACTTACTGTCATCCGGTGTTATAACCCTAATGAACACAATCTCAATTGCACTATAAAGGAACACAATATTATATTTTGGCTTTTATTTTTGTAAACCCTCATTTATTAATGGGCTGTTTTCCAAGTTTTCAAAAACCACTCCAGAATGTTTATCAGAGTTCAAGGAACTTTTTTTTTATTTCTAATAACTATTTGTCTCATAATTTTCAAATTAAAGATTTATAATTTATAAAACCCGTGAAAAGGCTTCTTTAAGCAAAATGGCGTCTTGGGAATGTTAGCTTTGTTAGCGTTCCGAAAATTACTGCCAGGACCTACTATTTAGAACTTTTTTGTTGTTGTCAGTTGACAAATCCATACGATGAGCTAGATATTTGACAAGTGGATATTACTATCTCTCTCTTTTTCCTGGCTATGCAACCCATATGGTGGTGGGGTCAGCCTTCCTTACTTTAATCTTTTACTTTGCTCTGTCTGAGACATCGTCTTCAGAAACTTGGCACTCCCTCATATCTTCTTGCACTATACTCTCCCATCGTGTTTTAGGTCGCCCTCTTGATCTTCGGCCGGGGAGGGACACCTGTAGTGCCCTGTTTCCAATGTAGTCTAGGGGCCTTCTCTTGACATGTCCATACCATCTCAGCCTATTCTCCTGCAATTTATCAGCAATATTGTGTACACCCAGGCTACGTCGCACGTACTCATTGTGCCTGAGCCTGCCCTTGAGCCTGGTCACGCCGCACATCTACCGTAGCATCTTTTAGTACTATGAATTAATTAAATATACTTTATTGTGCATATTACAGAATACAGAAAAAAAAGTTTTTAAAGTAATTAACTGGTACTATCAGTAGAATTCGGAATCAGCATGCACATATTACATTATCGTCAATTTCACGTCGTTACGTGTTACATGACTTATGAATAAAAATATTTTTTTTTTAAATCGATTTTAATATAAAATATTGATTATTTACAAATTATTTCAGTACATAATGTCTTTAAAAATCATATTAATTAATTATTACATTCAATAAGCTTTATTTCTAATACTTGAAAATAGCCCATTGTATATATTACTTAAACAAGGTTGATAAAAGCGAGAGGCATTAAATGAAACCACATATTAATGTATGCTTTCCAGTCTACACAACAAAAATCAGATCAATCAAGCTACAGGAAGTTTTTAAAGTTTTTTCTCACTTCATACACGCTGTACTGCTTTAGTTAGCTTATAGAAAGTTTAGGCCCGCCTGGGTCATTCAACCTGTACGAGGTTGCCGATCCCTGTTTGAGCCAGTACATAGCATGATTACATTTTTTTTGCAATTCAACTTGTTTGAAAAAAGTATTTTCGTATACTTGTCGTAAACTTTTTTTTAATAGTTTCGGATTAAATGTACGCTCTTATAGTATATGTGGTTTAATTTAATGCCCTTTAATGTTTATTAAAGCAAAATGGTTTTTGATTGATTTCAACTAATAAACTAACTAAACATTTATTCTATGATATCACTAGCTTTTATCTGCATCTTCATATGCGCTGAAGCCATTTTTTTGTAATAAAAACTAATATAACTAATATTGAAGTATAGTATCCAAGGTACCAACAGTTTCATATGCTACTGTGGCAACATTCAACACACAACAATACCAAAACATAATTTTTTTACCATTATTGTTATTTCCATAAAAATATATAAGGTTGTTGGTAATATATATGTCATAGAAGCTAAAAAGAATCCTCGGGCCTCTCGCTCCCTAAAGTCTTAAATAAGTTGGTTTAGTGAATAAAACCTACACAAATATTCAGTAAATTATTTCTCATTTTTTTTTAATTTGTGTGTTTCAGGTGTCAGCATGGGGTGGTTATGTGTTTATAATTAATTTGATACCACTACATGTGTTTATATTACTCATAATGGGAAGATTTTCACAGAGGCTATTTGTGAGTTATACAGTTTTCTACATTGTTGGTTTATTACTGTCTATGCAAATACCATTTGTTGGCTTCCAACCGATCCGGACAAGTGAACACATGGCCGCCTCAGGTAGGTTCTTTTCTTCTTCTTTTATATGATCTATTTATTTGTTTAATAAAAATATTGGTAGAGCGGAAGTTTCCAAATTAGTTATTTGAAGTTTATTTGAGGTACTAATTAAAAAAACTATATATCATTTAATTAGTTTTTTGTTATAGTTCAAATCAGTTACTACTTAATTGTATTTTAATTTAATAATAAGACATAATTGCATAATGTTATCTAGCAGGAACAATTTTTCTATAGGATAATAGTTTTTGGGCATCTCATCTCTACTATTGGAAAATTTGCTTGTTAGCATTGAAAAAAGTTATTAGGATCCTGTACCATATTACAAGCTGAGTATTTTTGAAAAGGAGGGGTACGAAATATTTTGGCCTTACAGCTATCTAGAATGAGTGTGTTCCCAAAGAAGGAGTGGCCCGTTTAAATGACATGAGTACTGAGTAATATATTTTTATTTCTGGTATAGAAATTAGGATTTAAGATTACAATTGTTTAAGTTTCTGCTATTTGTGCCTCTTCTTTTATCATCTGGTGTGTTCTTGTGGTTCTTTTAAAACCAACAATGAATTATGTCTTAAGTGGCAACATGATTATTTTGTTTAAAATATTTTAGGTGTGTTTGCGCTGTTGATGGCCATTGGAGCATTGAAATATCTTCACAGCCTTAACCCTAAAGGCCAGTGGAAACAGCTCCTCATCTTAGGAGGTCTAATGGCTGCCGGCGTAGTGTTTATTGCGGTTGTTCTACTCACTTATATGGGAGTCATTGCTCCATGGAGTGGCAGGTAGGACTACTAATATTATTATTACCTGTGGACTTCACACTTTATCTTTATGTTGGCCTGCGCTCATGCTAAGTACCGTTAGGATTTGTGTTACGGGCACTAGAAAGTGGACTTCATTTTAAAATTTAGGATATATTTGAATTTTTTTATTATAGAAATAGATATTACTAGCTGTGCCCCGCGGCTTCACCTGCGTTAATTTCTAAGAAATCCATATAAACTTCAACACCCTATTTCACCCCCTTAGGGGTTGGATTTCTAAAAATCCTTTCTTAGCGGATGCCTACGTCGTAACATCTACCTGGATGCCAAATTTCAGCTTGATTCGTCCAGTGGTTTGGGCTGTGCGTTGATAGATGGCTATGTCACGTTTGAATTTTATATATATAGATACATAGATTGACAACCATGACCTTGGCGGTATTCGAACCCGCATCCACTAGTGCAACATGCTCCACTTACCAAACGCGAATCAAGTCTGATGTTTCTGAGAGAGCAAAATAAATGTAGCTGGTCATTGATCTCTTTATTGGACCTGTCAATTGTGTTACAAACGTCGTTTGAGAGTTGGATGACATTAATGAGTCTGGATATACATCGTCATCATCATCAGCTGGAACACGTCCACTGCTGGACATACAATTCAAGTATATTCTTGCTGTAGATTGTTCTCAAATGAGTTTCACATCTTGGAGTTTCACATCTTGGAGTTTAACGTCTTGGAGTTTCACATCTTGGAGTTTAACGTCTTGGAGTTTCACATCTTGGAGTTTCACATCTTGGAGTTTCACATCTTGGAGCTTCACATCTCAAATGAGTTTCACAGCTACATCGTGTCTCATGTTACTCCTAGGTAGTGCAGCGTTGCAGCCGTCTTGAGGCAGCAAGACCCTGGAAGTACCTTTTGCTCATGTGATACTAGACACTAGTGAAATAGTGGTAACTATGCGGTCACTTTTCGTGTGATTTGTAATGAATTGTTGACAAGTGATCAATTAGACGGTGGTACAAAAGGACGGCGACATCTGCATAATTTTTAAGCAGATGTCCTGAGGCGTTGGTAGCGATCAAAAGGGTCCGACTGCTCGTTTGTCCCCTTACACTATAAAGAACAACACATCTTTACGCTAGATGGCTTTTATACAGAACAGGCGGAGAGAATCAAAATCCATTAGTAAAAAGAAATTTACTTCTACATATTGAGCCAGTGTAGATATTCAAATGAGGGTCTAGGTTATGGACTCGTTTGACAACTATTAGTAATGTGCATCTAAACGTGTTTCCTAATGCAGCCATTTTAAATACCAATAAAGTGATATAACAGAAAATAAGCATGTACTTGATTGTTATCTACCGTTACGAACGCATTTTTGTAATCTTTATCTGAATAATCATCACACAACTAGGCCAGAACACAGTTAACATAATAAATATTATGCATAATAAATATGCGTAATATTTATTATTGTATGGATGCTAAAACATACACATTGTAATATTCGAACAATACGATGCCCGGCGAACAGTTTGTATAACTAATTTGTGCACGTGTGCTGTGGTGTAGAACATCGCGAACACATCGAGGCTCATGGGAACTAATGTGGGGATCTAAAATGATATGGCCACGGTTCCTCTCCCAACATAAAAAAGCCTAAGCAACCAATGTTATCCCCGGTCATAATGCTCTCCATGAGCTGAATATCCATGTCAGCACTGATGCTACTTTAGCCAGTGTGTGCGAGCTGCCCCCGGCGTCAGAGTCGGGGGAGGAGGGACTCTCGGTCCCTCTGACTGATAATAATAGTTAAATGAGGTATCACAAGCTCAAATCGGGATGCTTCTCTACTATCTGCGGGAGAGTGGGACTCGGTCCCCCTCTCGACACCCCAAACTTAGTCTCAGCACTCCTAGTAATCCCATGAAGAGTATTGCGCATCTCTTCGCTTCGTCGGCATAAATCATAGGTTCCCAAACTTTTTCGTCTAACGCCCACTTTGAAAATCAGTTACTTCGTATCGCCCCCTTATTAGTTATTACACCTTGATATTCAAAGACAATTATGTCGTTTCCGGCCCCTTACCGCCCCCCTCTGAGCATCTAGTGCCCACAAGGAGGCGTTATCGCCCACTTTGGGAAAGACTGCTCTATGCGGATGTCTGTGGGCGTCGGTAGTCTTATACCATAAAAAAAAAAAACTATCTGCGGGAGAGTGGGGCTCGGTCCCCCTTTCGACCCCAAACCAAGTCTCGTCCGCCAACGAGCACTCCTAGTAATCCCATGAAGCAGTATTGCGCTTCTCTTAGCTTCGTCGGCATAAATTGAGGTCCAAAATGTGATGTTCCACGCCCACTGCTGATCGGGGGCCCAACAAACGCCGGGGTCCGTGACATTTAGTCGACTTGCTACTATTGTTACGCCACATGATATTAGTATGCAGTCACATATATTGCAATGTAAGAAAAAGGGAATTGACAAAATCGATCTACTCTGTAAAATAATCCAAGAAAATAATGGTCCAATATAAAAGTAAACATAAGTACGTGTCATACTCTCAATATGACACGAACTTATGTTATGTACTTATATTAGTTCCTCGGCTTTTTCCTCGGGTCAAATAGATTTTATTACATTGTTGAGGTCTACCACATTGTGGTTATCGTAAGATGTCGTTGCCGAGTGCACCAGTAATTGCTTTCGCGGTCACCATATCACATGAGATATAGCACATGTTTCGCTCTCATTACACTGGCGTGAAGTGATGGCTATTTAGATGCCCTGCGGTCCATGTCTTATTGGCGGGAGGGGAAAGAGGGCAAGTGGCAACGGACGACTAACCTCTGTTGACATATTAAAGTATTAGTAGACCCAACAGACGCTGTTCTGTCAATTAATAGAAAATATGTTGTCATGGTAACGTGTAATGTTATGTGACCGAATTGCCAATCCGTTATTTTGCCCTACAATAGTGTATTTCAAATCGAGATACCGACTGCAACATTATATAGGTATATAGATAAAATACAGCCATTATGTTACCGAGGACTAATACCTACATGCGTCATCGTAGTACAAACTACAATGTGAGCGAGGCGTGCTCCCCGGTACGTCGGTGCATCGTCAGGAATGCATCAACGTTACTACGAAAATGTCGTCCTAGCCGAGTTCGGCCGCGGCGGCCGTTTATACATATACATAGACGAGCCATCTGCGCAGGACATATTATAGTGCACAAGTGTGCGCGCAGACACAAGTGCACTCTCTATTCCCTTATTCTCATACTCTGATGGGACGGCAATCCGATACGACCGGAGAGAAATCAGGCGCAGAACCGACGGCGTAACGTGCTCTCCGAGGCAGGGAGGTGTAACACCGCCAACTTCCTGACTGTTATTAGAAATAGAAAAGCCCAAATAACAATTTTTGGTCCGACCCGGGATTCGAACCCGGGTCCTCACGTCTGTGGTTGAACACGCTTACCACTAGGCCACGAGGCAGTCAACACTACGAAAATTACACGTTTTATTAATGCGCACCTATATACTTATTGTATAGCGCAAGGACAAACGAGCGATCAAAGTTATTTGAGGACTTCCGACTTCCATGTACATCTGCATAATGGGCTATTTTCCAAGTTTTCAAAAATCACTCCAGAATGTTTATCAGTGATCAATGAACTTATACATTTTTTTATTTTTTATTCTGACAAGTATTTACTTTCAAATTTTAAATTCAAAATTCAAAATTTTAAAGACCCGCGAAAACGCTTCTTTAAGCAAAATGGCGTCCTGTGACGTAGATATTCTGTAGCCTAAATGTCAAGTAGTAAATGACTTATGTATGTGACTTATTTCATATGTAGCATTTGTTTATTTTGTAATCTCTTTGTAATAACAAACATTTGTACTAAGTATCAACATTTAACAGTGACCATAATATTAAAATTATGACCTACAACTTTTTGACAAATGACAATTGACAACTAAGTTACTACGCAAATTACGATACCATAGAGCTCACGCAATACTGACGTCATAATCAATTTCAAGTCGTTTCGTATCACGTGACTCATGAATAAAAATATGTATTTTTAAAAATTGATTTTAAAATGAAATATTGATTATTTACTAATTATTTCACTACATAATGACTTCATAAATCATATTAATTAAAGATTACATTCAATAAGCTTATATTTTTAATACAGGAAAATAGCCCATTTCTATCCTTCCTTTCTCCCCTCTGATTGGCCACCGGAAACTCATACCGCACGCGACAGAGGTACCTCTCGCCTACACGATACCGGCGTAAAGTGACAGCTGTGCAGTCGCGTTTCGTGCGGTGTGTAAGTAGCCGGTGGTCTATGGAGGGGAGAGGAGGAAGGAGGGCAACGCATCTGTATAGCGTTTATGCAGATGTCTACAGGCGTCGGAGTCATGAAAATGGCTCCGACTGTTCGTTTACCCCCTTATATTAAGTACATAAAAACATAGCCGCCACTTCACTTCGATATCTATCTGACCGCTCGTCCCCCCCCCAGGTTCTACTCGCTGTGGGACACGGGCTACGCCAAGATCCACATCCCCATCATCGCGTCGGTGTCGGAGCACCAGCCCACCACGTGGTCCTCCTTCTTCTTCGACCTGCACGTGCTGGTGTGCACGTTCCCCGTCGGCCTGTGGTACTGCATCAAGAACATCAACGACGAGCGCGTCTTCGGTATGTTCACTTTGTGTTTCCATGAATGTCTTTCTAAAATATCATTAGTTATGGGCGTATATATATTACCTATGGGCGACAGCACACACGCTGTTCTTAGCAGCGGCGATCGGCGATGTTGCGAGTGCATCGATACTGCATCACGAGCGACTGCTCAGGTACTCAATACGTACCTAACACTCGCAATCGCTTTGCGACTAAATCGCCACGTTCGGCGTTTTTAAGGGTCAACTCACACCGAAAGAGCGGCGAAGCGCAGCGAAGCGAAGCGACCCGCCCGGTAGGGAAGGCGCGCGGATTCCCGCGACTGGAAGTCGCTGGAATGCTCCAGAAGTCGCGAGAATTCGATAATAAGTACTATAGTAATGAAAATAAAGTTGAAATTCATATGACATATAAACTGCGCTCCGCTTCGCTGCCCTTCGCTGCTCTTTTGGTGTGAGTTGACCCTAAGTGTGCGTCAAGTCGCTGCATTTAGCTTCTAAGAAGCGAGTAAATCGTTGATAATCGATGGTAAAATTAGCGTGTGGTGGCTCCGTGTCATATTTCACACACATTATGTTATATAGTTGACATTGCTGCTATTGCCGTATTGCAGTAGAACTGGCACGGCGCGACAGGAGAGACGCTCGCTCACGTGATTCCTCCGCCAAGTGACAGATATGGCTGTGAAGCGAAATGAAATTATCCATGTACACAAGTAGAGACGGCTTTTAATAAGAGGTAGTGCCATGCTGCATTAAATTGCTTGGAAGGTACCTCTCGCTCACACGATGCCGCCGTGAAGTGACGGCCGTGCTGTCGTGTTTCGTGCGGCTTCTGAATAGCTGGTGGCCCATTGGAAGAAAGGAGGACAGTGAATCTGCATATAAACCATGCGCATGGCCATTGGCGTCGGTATTCATCAAAAGGCATCGACTGTTCGTTTGTCCCCAAAACTATAAACGACGTTTGAAATCTGCCTCATGATGATGAAGCTGCGATTAAGTATCATACGCATCTGGTGTTACGGATGTCTGTGATCACTTTACATTAGGTGACCCAACTGCTCGTTTGCCTCCTATGCTATAAAAAAAAAAAGTAATACGAAGCGAGGTTACAGCAGCAGCCGCGCAGGTGCGCCGCTCGTAAACGCTCGTAAGCAGCCGTCAATTGCGGTTTATGGCGAGATAAGAGGCCGCTTTGTAGGTGACCTGCGCCGGCTCGCGCACACCGCAGGGGAGTGAGCATCCGGTGGCCCGTGGAGGTGGGAGGGGCGGGGAAATCATCTGCGTAACTTGCGGATTTTTGTGGACTTCGGTAGGCAAGTGACGAAAGGCCCCGACTGCTAATAACACACGTATTAAAATGGTTATTATTTTGACGCATCGAACTCTAAGAAAGGTACAACACAACACAACATACAAATATCTGCAGATGACTCGGCATGTAGATGCGAAAATTTGAACATCAGAGTATGTTGACAAAAAACTGCAGATGACTGAGCAAGAATCTAAATATTTAATATACAACGGCGCTTCAGGAGAACCAAACAACAGCGGATGGCGGGCGACGTCACAGTCGACGCTCGTGGCTTGTTCCACCGGTATTCACAACAAGTGCCGGCCCCAGCGGGGCACGGAACAGACACCACAGGGTATTTACTGGGAAAGTAGAAAGGAGGGTCAATATGATAAACAGATTGTGAAATATAGTAATAAATAAAAAAGCAATATATTTGAGAAAATACTGCACAAAAGCTAACATACTGAAACACAAATGAACACAAATTCAGTAGATTTACCACAAAAATGTATTTATTTCAAGAAATACACTGCAGAAATGACGAAAGCTAACGTACTAAAACATAAATTCAGTGCGTTAACATAAAAATAATCTATATATACAAGGTTGAAACAAGCGAGAGGTATTAAATTAAACCACATATTATACTATAAGTTAATCCGAAGCTATTAAAAAAAAGTATACGAAAATACTTTTTTCAAAGAAGTTAAACAGCGAAAAAACATAAATATGCCTTGTCCGGTACTCGTATAGCGAATGGCAACCTTTTACTGAACTTACTGAATGACCTGCGGTTGATCTGATTTTTGTTGTGTAGCCTGAAAATAATACATATACAAGGTTGATACAAGCGATAAGCATTAAATGAAAACATATTTAGTGTATTATTAACAAAAATCGGATCAATCGGAGCAATAAATTAGCCACAATAATTTTTCAAAGTTTTTTCTCACTTCGTAGAAGCTGTATCGCAGCTGATCGCCGACTATGACCGGCCGGGGTCATTTACCCCGCACGAGGCGAACG
>LUGF01041413.1:75401-89835 GCA_001625245.1 Calycopis cecrops
CCCCACCCCCCCTTGTCAGCAAAAATCAATATAAATATTACAGGAATTTGGAAAGAAATAGCAAAGTAAATAACCCCCACCGAAGGGGGGTGGGCTTGCTTATGTAATACTTGAACGATCCCTAATCTCTCGTGTGCAGTGGCTCTGTACGCGCTGTCTGCGGTGTACTTCGCCGGGGTGATGGTGCGGCTGATGCTCACTCTCACGCCCGTGGTCTGCGTGCTCGCCGGCATCGCCTTCTCCATACTGCTGGAGCTGGCGCTGCGGGAGGACGAGCTGCCGCCGCCGCCGGCGAACGACGACAACAAAACACTCTTCGACAAGGTAACGTCCTCCCCGACTGTCTTATAATTGTCTTATAAATACCCTCCCTGATTATAAGACGCTCCTCGATAATGTAACATCCTCCTCGGCTAAAAGTCGTACTTCGACAATACAACACCCTCCGCTACTATAAGACACACCTCGACAAGGTAACACCCTCCCCGACTGTAAGACATTCATCGATTAGGCAACACCCTCTCCGACTATAAGACGCTCCTCGATAAAGCAACACACTCTCCGACTATAAGTCGCTCTTCGACAATGTAACACCCTGCTTGACTAAAAGGCGCTCCTGGATAAGTTAACATTCTCCCAGAGTATAAGACGCTCCTCGACAATGTAACATCCCGCTTGACTATAAGACGCTCCTCGATAAGGTAACATCCTTCCAGAGTATAAGACGCTCCTCGACAATGTAACATCCTGCTTGACTATAAGACGCCCCTCGATAAGGTAACATCCTCCCTGACTATAAGACGCTCCTCGATAAGGTAACATCCTCGCAGAGTATAAGACGCTCCTCGACAATGTAACATCCTGCTTGACTATAAGTCGCTCCTCGATAAGGAAACATCCTCCCTGACTATAAGACGCTCCTCGATAAGGTAACATCCTCCCAGAGTATGAGACTCTCCTCGACAATGTAACATCCTGCTTGACTATAAGACGCTCCTCGATAAGGTAACATCCTCCCTGACTATAAGACGCTCCTCGACAATGTAACACCCAGCTTGACTACAAAACGCTCTTCGACAAGGTAACATACTTCCAGAGTATAAGACGCTCCTTGACAATGCAACACCCAGCTTGACTACAAGACGCTCCTCGATAACGTAACACCATGCTTGACTATAAGACGCTCCTCGACAATGTAACACCCAGCTTGACTACAAAACGCTCTTCGACAAGGTAACATCCTTCCAGAGTATAAGACGCTCCTTGACAATGCAACTACCAGCTTGACTACAAGACGCTCCTCGATAACGTAACACCCTGCTTGACTATAAGACGCTCCTCGACAATGTAACACCCAGCTTGACTACAAGACGCTCTTCGACAAGGTAACATCCTTCCAGAGTATAAGACGCTCCTTGACAATGCAACACCCAGCTTGACTACAAGACGCTCCTCGATAACGTAACACCCTGCTTGACTATAAGACGCTCCTCGTCAATGTAACACCCAGCTTGACTACAAGACGCTCTTCGACAAGGTAACATCCTTCCAGAGTATAAGACGCTCCTTGACAATGTAACACCCAGCTTGACTACAAGACGCTCTTCGACAAGGTAACATCCTTCCAGAGTATAAGACGCTCCTCGACAATGTAACACCCAGCTTGACTTCAAGACGCTCCTCGATAACGTAACACCCTGCTTGACTATAAGACGCTCCTCGACAATGTAACACCCAGCTTGACTACAAGACGCTCTTCGACAAGGTAACATCCTTCCAGAGTATAAGACGCTCCTCGACAATGTAACACCCAGCTTGACTTCAAGACGCTCCTCGACAACGTAACACCCTGCTTGACTATAGGACGCTCCTCGATAAGGTAACATCCTCCGTGACTATAGGACGCTCCTCGATAAGGTAACATCCTCCGTGACTATAAGACGCTTCTCGAGAAGGTAACATCCTCCTAGAGTATAAGACGCTCCTCTACAATGTAACACCCTGCTTGACTATGAGACTCTCCGACTATAATGCACTCCTAGATAAGGCAACACACCCACTGACTATAAGACGCTCTTCGATAAGGTAACACACTCCCTGACTATAAGATGCTCCTCGATAAGGTAACACACTCCCCGACTATAAGACTTCTCTTAAGGCAACACCGTCCCTGACATTAGGAGGCTTTTCGACTACAACGACTAACTAAAATCGCTCTGCGACAAGATAACTATAAGACGCTCTTCGATAAGGTAACACACACCCTGACTATAAGAGGCTCCTCGATAAGGCAACACACTCCGACTAAAAGACTCCTCATAAGGCAACACTCTCCGATTGTAAGACGCTCTTCGACAAGATGTATCATATTTATAACCCTGCTGTGTTTCAGGCGGGCAAGCCCAAGAAGCGCGCGCCGGAGCCGGCGGCGGACGCGGGGCTCGGCATGAACGTGCGCTCGGGCACGCTCATCGCGTTCATGATACTGCTGATGCTGTTCGCGGTGCACTGCACCTGGGCCACCTCCAACGCCTACTCCAGCCCGAGCATAGTGCTGGCCAGCTACCTCAACGACGGGTCAGTGACCTCTGTTTGAAAAAAATAATGTGTGTGCTTTAGACCACACAACTGAAGTAAAACATACTTATTGATTGAATACACAAATTCATTACCGTAGATATAATAACATAATATGTCATATGATTTTGTATTGACTTTTTTGTATTTTTTAAATACAAAGTTACACGTAGATCAAATTAAAATTTTGAATTTTAATGTCAACTTCCGTTCTTCACCTCGCACGATCAACACTTTTTTGTAACGCTGAGACCGAGGAGGCCTTACGCTTACTCCCATAGTCAAGCGCGCGTCAAAAAAAGTTAAAAAAGTTTTACTTCTCAGCCAGCTCTGGAGAAAGAATGAGGGCAACGTATAGCCTTTATGTGCATGTTTCGGAGTTGTTGCCTTGTTCTTGTTTGCACTTCATACTGTAAAAACCTGACCCCTGATGCCATCAGGCTTCTCGTTCATCTGTCAACGTCGTTTTTTTGGTCCTTGAGTCGGACGCTGCCTGCCTGTAACTCCCAACTCGGGTCGGTGTTCGTAATGGATTTATTTGGGTAAAAAAACAGTCACAAGGAATGCCGTTAGAAGCGAAAACTACTAAAATGGCTCAGGAGAGTGGAGGTACGATAATAACTAATGTACAGTGCTGCGTAAAGCATGTTTGCTGACTGCATAACTTCGCTAAATAAGTTTTCACTGCAGTAACTATTACCGCCCCAAGGATTTACCCGCCTAACTCAACTTCTATCGGTTATAGAATATCAGCATCATCCAAAC
This sequence comes from Calycopis cecrops, assembly GCA_001625245.1. Classification (NCBI taxonomy): domain Eukaryota; kingdom Metazoa; phylum Arthropoda; class Insecta; order Lepidoptera; family Lycaenidae; genus Calycopis; species Calycopis cecrops. Next base: position 78,744 of record LUGF01041413.1, read on the forward strand.
CTATTTACCTAATATACTTTATATTAGGTATTATAATATAATATAATATTAGGTATAGATATCTACTTTACTAATGAAGCTAATTCTAATGTGTGTTCAGATCTCGCAAAATCCTTGACGACTTCCGCGAGGCGTACGGCTGGCTGTCGCAGAACACGGCGGAGGATGCGCGCATCATGTCGTGGTGGGACTACGGCTATCAGGTACAACACTAGCTAATAGCTAGCAGCTATACATCTATACATATAATAAAACAGTAAAATTTTGGTGTCTGTACATTGATTATACTTACGAAAAACTAATTGGGGGCGATTTTAAAATAGTAACAGAACACTTTTCTATGATTTTTAATTTTTTGTTTGTCTGTTTGTCCGTTTTTTCGGGCTAATCTCCGAAACTACTGGACGGACATGAAACTCTTACATTAATATAGCTTTCATATCAGAATAACATTATAAGTTAAAATTTTGAATAAGCTTTTGCGGAAGCTAGTATAATATAATTCTAGTTCTATAATAATAGTCGAAAGTCTCATATGGAATACTTGGAATCGACAACAGAACACGTTCCAACACTATTAAGAATTTTGTGTTTATTTGACCGCGTATCGCATGATTTATACCTGAACGGATTTTTATGTAAACTTTACTAACGTGTCGATTTGTCACCCAGTCAGTGACTAAATATTATATTTAGTCATTTTAGGGATATATTATTTAGAGGGGAGTTTTAAAGTTGTAGGTTGAATTGCAGACAAGAAAGTAGATTCTAGACAAACTCCATCTTTTTCCAAGTCATCACTATAAGGAGAGAATGTGACCAATCGATAACGTACTATTAAACACTCATACCGATTGTCACATAAATAATTAAAAATTATATAATTTGCTCTTATATTAAATAATATACTTTTTTATACTATTTCAAAAAGAAAGCGAAAGTTTGTTTGTTTGTTTTTAGTCTTTCACGCAAAAACTTCTGAACCGATTTTCATGAAATTTAGCACACACATAGAGGGTAACTTAGATTAACGCATAGGATAGTTTTTATCCCGAAAACACTTTTCTATGGGATGCCATGGAATGATTTTCTATTTTAAACGGGATCGAAATTCACGCGGGTGAAACCGCGGGGCGCAGCTAGTTCAATATAAGTATAATATGAATTTCCATCAAGAAGTGACAATGCATTCCATCAACCAATGTATTCTCTATTTTATTGTTTTCACCGATAAAACCGTGTGTGATCAATTACACACCTATTCAAAATTTAATGAGACAATAATTTTGCACGTACAATCAATATCATCTGCAACAGGCCTACTTCTTACATGCGCCAAATGAAAATTTCACTATAAAATCTCAGTCCATCATTCTCATCGCTCTTCCAGATAGCGGGGATGGGCAACCGGACGACGCTAGTGGACAACAACACGTGGAACAACTCGCACATCGCTCTCGTGGGCAAAGCCATGGCCAGCAACGAGTCCGCCGCCTACTCCATCATGAGCGAGCTGGGGGTGGACTACGTGCTGGTCATCTTCGGAGGGGCCATCGGATACTCCGGGGATGACATCAACAAGTTCATATGGATGGTGCGGATAGCGGAGGGCGAGCATCCCAGGGATATACATGTACGTAAAGAAAATGTTACGTTACGTTGATCGTTGTGATGCTACGTAGCATATTATGTAAGCGGTGTTACGCTTACTCGTAGCACAAACAAAACGGGGGGCAAACGAGCAGTCGGAGCCATTTTCATGATTATAGACGCCCATAGACATCCGCATAGAAACTACACAGATGCGCTGCCTTCCTTTCTCCTCCCACCTCCATGGGTCACCGACTACTTACACACCGAACGAAACGATACAACGCAGCTGTCACTTCACGCCGGTCTCGTATAAGCGAGAGGTACCTCCCCGGTCGTGGTACGAGAGGTACCTCCCCAGCCCAATATATAGCCCCGGTAATAACCCGTAGCAAGGGCAATCAGTACTACGCTCACTTGTAGAACATACAAATGATGGTACGCACATTCGTAGCATAGTTACGTGCGCCGCGAGCGAGCTGTGTGCTACGAGGAACAGGCCACACTCATCATCTTATGTGGTTCAATTCGTGTCCTCGCAGGACAACACTTACGTTGTATTTCGTAACGCCCAGTTCCCAAGAACTACGCTAAACACAACGTAAGCTCGTTGTCCAAACAATGTCCAAACATTACCTCAATAAGTATAATCACCTAAAGTAACATTTGCCGTACAATCTCCTCGGCGGATATGGGAAGAAGGTTCTTGTTACGTCGCTGTACTGGACATGTGTGTTAATTTCAAAGTGTGCATTTCCTACCAACAGCCTTATTTTTTTAAATTTTAAATTTCTCAACATCTCTGTAATGTCTGTACATTATCGATATCTTTTATTATTATAAGACAAATCTTCATGCTTATGTCAGAAACTGATTTATATTTGTGTCTGACAGGAAGCGGACTACTACACGGAGCGCGGCGAGTACCGGATAGACAACGAGGGCTCCAAGACGATGCTCAACTGTCTCATGTACAAGCTGTCCTACTACAGGTGAGGGCAGCCCAGATGGTCTTTGTTTCTTTGATTCTGTGATTACCTACGCCCATAAACATCCGCAGAATATGCGTAGATGCGTTGCCTTTCTTTTCTCCTTCCATTTCTAGGGCAGGGGTGCCCAACCTTTTCTTCATCAGGGACCACTTGAAAGTGTTATCACTCTCGATAGCAGAGGCCACAGCGTAGGTATAATAAATATATCTCTCTTCTCACTCACTGCACGGTATCCAATGGCTTACCTCTCGCTAAATTTTAAATTATTCGCAGACCATATTTTGACTTCTGCGGACCACTGGTAGTCTACGGACCACTGGCTGGGAACCACTATTCTAGGGCCTAGGCCATCTGAATCTCGCAAACCAATGGGTATCGCAACTAACTCACAACCTCTCGGTTTGTGAGTTCTCGATCACACAGATATAGTCTTAGCCGTCACTTCACGGCGGTACCTCATGAGCAAAAGATCAAGAGAGGAGGAGGTCTCCTCGTGACAGCCGTATTCGACTGAAATGCAGCATGGCACTACCACTTTATAAAATCTGATACGAGAAGATTTAACGAGAGAAACTACTGTTACTACTGGCTACATACAATTTAATACAGAACTTACAGGATACTTACAATCGGTGTTAGTACGTGCACTTCAATTGATTAAGATTATTGTTGTGTGTGAATATCGTTTGATTTGCGAAGCTAGTCGCATTTACAGTGGTTGTTGTGTCCCGGCAGGTACGACGCCGGCGGCAGCCCGCCCGGGTACGACCGCACGCGCGGCGCGCTGCCCGGCAACCGCGGCTTCAAGCTCAAGTACCTGGAGGAGGCGTATACCACGGAGCACTGGCTGGTCCGGATATACAGGTGCGGAGCTGGATTATTATAGCATAAGGGGGCAAACGAGCAGTCCTAGCCGTTTTCATGACTACCGACGCCCATAGACATCCGCATAGAGATTAAACAAATGCGTTGCCCCCTTTCCTCCTCCCTCCACAGGCCACTGGCTAGATCGTGATATGTGGCACAGTGTGCTACTGTATTCTACTGAACTAGCGTGAAGATGTGTTGTTGTGGACTTGTCTCTTATATGTTTAAAGCTATAATGACAACTATGTTGTCTTCCGAGAAGCGTTTATTCAAAACATTATTTCGGATTTCTTTTTCCTCTTTATATTTCTGCATATTAACGGGTCGAGTTCATAAAATTGAAACCATTACCGATTCTTAATATGCATCGTTCATTATTCTCTAGGTAACTAGGTACAGAAATAGGCTTGCGCTATCAATAATTAGATTATAAACTATTATAATTATCGCTATAATTAAATCCCACTACAATAAAAGTACTACAAATTTGAAAATTTATTGCACACTAAAACCATTGACGGGATTTTGATGAAATTTGATAGAAATATAGATTTCAATCTAGAATAACAAAAAATACTTTTTATTGTATAAAAATGTATGATTGGAATAGATTTGACTAGTGAAACTTAGTAAACAACGAGCCGTCGGAGCCTTTTGATGACCGGACGTTCATAAACATCCGCAAAATCGCAGATGCGATACCCTCCTTCCTTCCACGTCCACGGGACTTCGGACGCCCTACTATACGCGACAACATAACTGTCATTTTACGCCGGTATTTCTTGAGTAAGAAGTACCTCCCCGTGTGCCGTCCCTATTCGACTTCGATGCAGCATGGCACTACCTCTTGCTAATTTCATTTATGTGCGTCCCTCAGGGTGAAGAAGCAAGACGAGTTCAACCGGCCGCGCCTGCCGCAGGCCAAGAGAACCATAGCGACTGCCAATAGTTTGTCCAAAAAGGTATTTAACTCATAATTTCTCGCCTCTTTTCATTCATTCTTAAAATGCGATTTAAAAAAATGTTTATATTTAAATTTTATATAGTTATTATTATATTATATTTTTTTATATTTCATAAACACACACATAACAGTCAATAGTTTGTCCAAAAGGCTATCTAACTTGTAATATCTACTCTCATTTTATTCGAATTTATATACGACTTCAAAAAAAATGTCAGTCTCATAACAGTGAGCTGTTCGTTGGCCCAGTGATTGTAAATTCTACAAGTAATACATTTCTCGCCTTTTGATCGGCCACGGTCACTCGTCGGTGGTTGAGTCTCCAGACGCTAATTCATTATTATAATATTTAGTCTCACGAAACGTCTTTTTATCTATTTTGTCACATTTCTGGTTTGGAATATGAGCACATATTGGACCGAATCAGCGCCATCTATATTTTCATACTGTTACTACTGTTATGCTGCACTGTTTTGTACTATACGACGATAGATGACACTTATCCTTACTAATATTATAAATGCTAAAGTGGGTTTGTTTGTTCGTTTGTTTGTCTTTCTTTGACATCAAACCGGGTCAACGGATCGATGTGATATTTAGCATGGAGACATTTGAATGACTGAAGAGTGTCATACTCATTTTTATGGCGAAAACAACTAGTAATAATATAATTAACTTTAATGTGTGTAATAAATAGTGAATAATTGTACAGTTCGCTCGCGGATTTTATATATTTTTTAATGTGTAGTCCTCTAAGAACGGCAGGTAATGAAAAACTGTAATTAGCACAGTTTAGTCTCGCCGCTACGTTCTATCTAACTTACTTTCTCTTGCAGCCTGCTAATGACTTAGGACTGATGGTATAGTACGAAGTATATATTACTTTTATCGTCATTTATCTTAGTTATATCGTAGAACATCTTTACCAATTTCTCTGAAGTAATTGAACAAAGTACCCGACTGCTTAAAATATATTTTAATATACCTAGTGTCACTTATGTCTGTACAATTATAACGATACATCCTACGCTAAACATCCCTAAGGCCTATCAAGCTATACAGGTTGGAATCAGGAACATTGAAATCTTCATGCAATCTATATGCTTGAAACACATAACACTCTTTGATGCAGTCGGCTAAGAGTTCTCCAGCACGCATGCTTATTTCCGTCTAATATTGCTGTGGAAAACTTTTATTGTACCCTGTGTGTATTAATTGTGTGAGCGATGTGATATACTCTATAATAGCAAATATATATAAATAGCATATCGAGGTAAAAGGGGGTGAGTCGCAGCCCGTTTAGAAACAGTAAAGTTGTTTCACAGTTATCTGAAACAGACTACAGCATAATGATTATTTACAAACGAAAGAGCAGGTGCTCCAGCTGAAATAGAAATAATATCCATCCACTCTCACCCATCTGGACACGCCCCCTTACTATAACTTACTCAGCCAGTCTAGTCAAGTGTACGCTCAACTCAAGTGAATAGTCAAGTCATGACACAGGACAGTAAAATTATATCATAAGAAAGCGTAAAATAAAAAAAATATGTATTTAGATTTACAAGGTGATTTTATAGTCGTTTTTAAATCGAAGCATATGAGTTTGGAATAATCCATAGCACCATTAAACACGGATAAATCCACTGTAATTTTGTTAACATTAAATAAAATAATAATAAAGTTTAAATTTTAATATTAATTTTTATTCGTTCGACTTGGGATTGTAGTACGATACAGATATCGTATGTGAATGATCAAGCGGCATGGCCGTGAGCAGTTCATGTCTATGGTGCAAGGCTAAGGTCTATGGTCTGTCTGGTCTGTCTATGGTCCAAGGCCAAGGACCTTAGTACTTGTTTTTCGATTATTAACCAATGTTATTCAGTTTATAGTAGATAATCAACGGAATTTACGTATTTCAGGCATATATGAAAATCGTAGCTATCTATAAAATTAACATACATACGAAGAGTTTTTTACACTTTGTTGAAAAGCAATACACAAACGCGCACGTTTTAAACTATTGTCAATGTATTTTTAGATTTTTTGTTCAATTGTTAAGCACCATTATTTGTAATATCTCAGTCATGACATGACTGGCCATGTTGCGCTTGTGTGAGGTTGTGATCGGAAAGAAGCGTGCTCGGCATCCTTTGTTCTGATTGGTGAATTTAAGTTCGTGTTTGTGCTAATGAATAGTTGTTTGTAGTAAAAATGGCAATACCGCTGTTTCTCACTTTACACGTTTATATGAGCGATATGAATGTCGACTTAATTCAAAAAAGTGTTTATTGTATTCAATTATATAGCTTCTGTTATTCATACAGAATTTGAAATTTTCGTTTCGAAAACGTCTTAAAAATCACCTGTATAATGTAATTTTACTGTAGTATATTTGAAACGCAAGAAACAAAAATACCAAGTACATTTTATACAATACGATTTTAAACTAGAACCTTTTTTCTATTTTTAAATTTGTTTTATTGTTCCAAGTCGTCAAAAAGAAAAAAAGGCCTGCTGAAGAACAAGCCGGTGCTAGTGAAGGGTAAGAAGATAAGCAAGTTGGAGTGACGCAGTAACGCGCCGACTGTTCCTATACAGTACTAGTACTGTACGACGCCATTGATGTATAATATATAGATGCAGACTCGTAATACAAACCTGTGCGACCGAGCTCAGCCATTTAGCGCTATCTTTGATGATTATGTTGATCTTCAACACGATTGAAATGCTTAAGAGTTTTGTGAATTGGCATGCGCTTAATATTTATAGTACTAAGATTTTAATATTGTATTTATTGGGACAAAATTAGGTACACATATAGATAACCGTCTGGAATAACATAAATACAATTTTTATCCCGACAGAATATTGGTGCCCTTGGGATAGATTTTATGCTAGTGAAACGACGGGTCACACTTAGTTTTCATGTAAATGGCCTAATTCAGGATTTATTTTATAAGAGAGTGGAAATTATTTGCAGCATTTACTACACTACTATAAATAGTATGTACCTATAGTATGTACTACTCTAGTCGTACTAGAGTAGTCGTAGACTATAGGTACATACTATAGGTACATACTATAGGTACATACTATTGTTCAATCCAAATGACGTTAGTTGTAAGTAAATACAAAAAATGACAAATACTACTGTGTTGTGAAGCTCTATCACGTACATTAAGTAAAAAATGTCTCAGAGATTAAATAAGTCACAATCGTCAATTAAGAACTGTTCCCTTAAATATTTTTTATCTATGTATTTTAGAGACAAACGTTTCTCAGATTGTACCCGCTTTTATGTGTACAAAAGCTACACTGATAGAACGTTTCTCTCAATAAGACTAATGCTGCATCCCTGGATTATATGTCAATGGTTATAAGAATTTTGTTGCACTTTCAGTCACGTGCGTTTATATTTTGTCTCGTTTCTCCGTGTAATGTTTTGTTTGAGACATTTAATATTATAATCGTCTAAGTATTGTTGATATTGTTTTATTTCATAAACTCGGGACTGTAAGAGGTTTCCTGGGTTATATTATTGTCTATAGTTTGTGTTCAGATCTATACTGTGCGGTGTAGTCGGCAGGGCGTGGATCGAGGATTTTACGTTTGCTTACATCGTCGTGGCTATATGTTGTCGCTTTCCAGATGAGTAACCTATGAGAGAATGTGATGGATATATGTCCACCTCTCTGTCGTGACGCATTTAAATTTTACAGAATCACGATTCAAACCGCATTTTCTTATTAAATACGGTAGCTTTTATTCATTAAAAAAATATGCTACTTGTAAATACATCACATGAAATTTAACATGTCTTTTTACCAGTGAGTATAAATACAAGTATATTAGGCGTTTTAAGTGAGCAATGGTTCAAAAAGGCATTCATTTATTTAAGCATACATATTATATCATCAATATAATAATTATATCATGTGCATAAGCGACACGGTCAACGATCTGACCTAGTAAGTAAACTAGTCTTGAAAGGCCTAACATGTTCAGAAATATCTGCCAATATCCATTTCTCAAATCCTACTAAGCTTACAACTGTGTTATGATTTCATAAGTTCTGTGACAGATAAGAAATAAATGAGAAAGTTTTTATATGTATAAAATCTGAAGGTGTTTATAATATATCGATGTAAGCAAGCGTGTTGAGCGTTGTGTGTGTAAGTACTACGTCCATAATTGAATAGTCTTAACTTTAGTGTCGTTGTGAGTCGCCAAGCTGTAGCAAACTTATTTCAATTTTAAATACGAAACGGCAATTAAGTGTTAATTTTAAACTTATTGTACAAATAAACGATCTGGCCCGAATGTGCCCCAAGCTGTACAAAGATGAAAGTATTTCAGTTCTTCCATGAAAAATAAACAAGTAATTTTGATTAAGTACTTACAGTCCATAGCAGTCTTAAAAAAACTATCATGTTTAAAAGTATTTAATCGATTACATACAGCTGTGGAATTTTATTCAAAAGTATGTTTCATGTTACCATATAACAACGAAAAACCTTAGAATGGGGGAAAATAAACTTAATACATTAGAAAAATAAAAATATTCACTATTACGAATGTAAAAATTATAAAAAAGGTGAGTAATATATTTATTTATTGTTGTATTTGTATTGTTTATAAAAATGAATATAACATTAATACATTTAATAAATTAATTAAGTCCATGATATTATGGCGATTTAATATATCCGTTAATAGCAACACTCAGTTCAATTCGAAAACTGTCGAAGCCGTAACGTCATATTTTGACAATTCACTTTTCACAAATACAAATACGACGTACGCGCCGGCTTTTTTGTTTGGTAGTGCGTTTCAAGTTTGTTTTGTGTTTATGTGTTTTGGTTGTGTTAATATACATTTGTTTTATAGTGTCGTAGCCCCACGCGAGTGCTCCACTTATTATAAATTGTATAATACATCAGTTAAATAAGGAAAATGGACCTAATACAAGCGTGTGTTAACTGTGGCATCGCTATTGTAGAACGTATCAGGCGGCATTTAATATCGTCATTACCTCATGATATGACTATTCTTTTATCAGAGTGGTTAACTTTTGAGGTAAGTTGTAGATTCGTCAAAATACTACTATGATAATATACATAACACCTATGACATTAAGAAAGTTAAAATACATGAAATTATGAACATGAATGGGCTTCGAATTTCTTGAACTTATTTTTTTTTACCTTTACAGTTACTACCTCATAATTATATTTGCGGAGACTGTTATAACACTATGACTAGAAGCCTTGCTACCAACTCAAGAGAAAGACGACTGGGCCATCACAATGTTTGTTATGGCTGTGGTAGATCTGTCTCACAAGCAAGAAACCACATCATTACAGCAACTAGCCCTCTCGCAGTAGTTGTATCGTCATGGCATCAGCATGTAAGTAAATTATTTTTATTGTTTAAGTCGTGACTAAGAAGTAGGTATCTATTCAAAAATGTGTGAGTGATATTATTTAATCAAACTGTAACTGCAATGTTATAATTTTTCCTGATGTACTTATTGCCTGTTATACATAGTAATTATGGTTTTGTATTGAAGTATACATAATATTATATACTTAATTATTTATTTAAAAGGTTTTGAATTACTTAAAAGTAACTTTGCAAGTATTGAGGTTCTTACAATTAGGATAGGTACCTATAACTATATTTAGCCTAAAAGTTGTTAATTAATGTGTAAATATTGGCAAATAATAATATTTTACAATTGTTTCAGAACCGTGTGCCTAATTTTTTGTGTCACAGTTGTTACATGAGAGCTAACAGAGAAGTGGCCCGAAGAAATATTGTGGATGATATCAGATCAATTAATATAGAAGGAAATCAGGATGTGCAAGTGCTACCACCACCTCTTCCTCCTAGGCCAGCTATGCAAGAGAGAAACATTCTGGAGCCTACAATCATACTTCCAAATTATAGAAAGTGTCCCAATACATCTAGGCGATGCATATTTGATGGATGTCAGCGTAGAGCAGGTCATTTAGTGCCAACCTTAATTAAATCTGCATTACTGATAGACCATAAATTGTATGTACCTCGTAGCGCTAGGGTGTGTGAAGAACATTTAAATTCTAATGAATGGGAATTGTTAAATTCAAATAGTAGTTTAAGTAATACTTTTACTGCTACTCAAATTGAAAGCTTGTTAGATTATAGAGTTGAAGAAAATGTTATTGATTTTCAAAATGTGGAATCAATGCCCAATAATGTTTGTCACTACTGGACAGGGCACACTACGCAACAATTTGTACAACTACATAACAGTATCCCAATTCAGTCCGTTGTTCCTAAAAAATCTAAAACTGCCTTAGGAATGCTATTAATTAAATATAGAACAGGTGATAGTGATGCTAGGATATCTAGTCTGCTTAGGGTTCCAAAGTCAACATTCCAACGCAAGATGAAACTAGTTAGAAACTGTTTAACTAATCATTTTGTTCCACTACATCTTGGGGTTTCTCATATATCTCACCAACAAGTGGCAGAAAAAAATACCACAATACCGGAAATCTTATTTGGAAATCCTCAGTCTAATATCTCTAACAGGTGGGCTATTGTTCAATGTGATGGTACTTATGTTCAAGTGCAAAAGAGTTTTAATTATAGATACCAAAAAATTACATACAGCCTACATAAATACCAC
>LUGF01041413.1:90292-101266 GCA_001625245.1 Calycopis cecrops
CTTACATCGTCGTGAACCATGTTGTCGCTTCCCAGATGAGTAACCTATGAGAGAATGAGATGGATATATGTCCACCTCTTTGTCGTGACGCATTTAAATTTTACAGAATCACGATTCTAATGAAATTTTCTCTTTAAATACGGTAGCTTTTATTCATTAAAAAATATGCTACTTGTAAATACATCACATGAAATATAGCATTTCTTTTTACCAGTGAGTATAAATACAAGTATATTAGGCGTTTTAAGTGAGCAATGGTTCAAAAAGGCATTCATCTATTTAAGCATACATATTATATCATCAATATATTAATTATATCATGTGCATAAGCGACACGGTCAACGATTTGACCTAGTAAGTAAACTAGTCTTGAAAGGCCTAACATGCTCAGAAATATCTGCCAATATCCATTTCTCAAATCATACTAAGCTTACAACTGTGTTATGATTTCATAAGTTCTGTGACAGATAAGAAATAAATGAGAAAGTTTTAGTATTTTATATTGTATAAAATCTGAAAGTGTTTATAATATATCGATGTAAGCAAGCGTGTTGAGCGTTGAGTGTGTAAGTACTACGTCCATAATTGAATAGTCTTAACTTTAGTGTCGTTGTGAGTCGCCAAACAGTAGCAAACTTATTTCAATTTTAAATACGAAACGGCAATTAAGTGTCAATTTTAAACTTATTGTACAAATAAATTTGAAAGTTTATTTCTTTATCAGGCAACACTGCTAATTCAGAGATTGTTCTTAGACACCAATGTGACTGGGTTTTATGAATTATGAAGTCGTTAAATGATCACCAAAGTTATTTTTATACTGGGCAACATTTAAACGTCTCCCGAACTTGTTCGATGGTTGGTCTCACATTGCTGGTATAGTTTGTAGAGTCGTCGCTGCCACTCGAGTCCGTTATTCCCTAAGTCTTGGACTGAGTTAGTTGAGCTGCTCTTGTCATCTCCATACTCCATCGACAGTGCTGTGCGTCTGTCCAGCTCACAATATTTACCTTCACTTCACTTCACTCATGAGTTGTGGCGATGACTATAAATAGTCAAGTCGTGCGGCTTATTTTTTAATGATAATATTACGTATACCTTATCATATATGTTGTGCCTCGTCTGTTTTAATGATTAACAAATATACTGTAACACAAATTTCATCGGGATGCATTTGATTGCGATAAAACTAATGATGGAAGCTGAACTTCTCAAAGATGTTTGTGCGTACTACTGGCAGTTGTGTTTCATTATTTTTAGTTGTACAATGTATTGAAAGAGGATTAGGAAAAAGATATTTATTTAGTCATAAATATGACTGAATTGATATTTTTAGTGGCAACACGTTTCGCGTCTGAATTAAAAAAAAAGATATAAATCCTCTTTCAAAATAGATTATAACCTAATAATATATCTTACCAATACCCGTTGTTACAGTGTAAAGCGTATGTTATGTGTTTTTATTTTATCGTTGCACGGCACCACGTTGTTTTATCTTATTTAACATCAGAGTTTTATCATTGATATAGTGTAAGGTAGAATGTACATTGTAGGGTACAATGTTATTTAATATACGGCTGGATGTAACATTTGTTTTATTGTTTTAAACCCTTTCCATTCTGTAGTCTTTATTTACTGACAGATATCGCACTGTCGAAATTACTGAAAGCGAGGAGAAACATTACTTCCACGTACGGGGAGCTTAGTGAGGACAAACAGGATTTTTGAAAATTCAGTCTGGGATATGAAAAGGGGCTTGAACCGACAATGATATGTTCTATCTATGCGCTCTACTCTGTGGCCGAGGCATCTTGCCAATAGGCTACCCTGTTGATGTGCCACTGCCTTGAGCATTTGCTTTTTAGAAAGATTCAAGATGAAGGCGATTTAGGATTTTCCCTGATATCACAAAAGGATTTAAAGAACTCCAATATCTTCTCTTGGGTGATATAATGTAGACTTTGTAAAATTATTTTCGTAGTGTGCAATAATATACGATAGAGTAGGTTAATTACCCACTTTATCATTAGTAGACAACTAGTACTAGTTAAATATAATTTCTTAAATTTGTTTATTGAAATATATTACGGAAAATATTCATAGAAATTTTGTGGTCGTATTCTTATACATTACAAAATAAAAGAGCGAACCTTACAGCTTACTGTAGTCACTTATTTTAAGCATATAGCATAAGCATAAAGCATAAGTAAGTAACATCTGTTCTATCGAAAACTATTATGAAATGATTCCACGTTTCAACTTAAAATGTCGTTCACAAATCACTCGTAAAAATTCAGATTTTGCACTTCAATTTACTTGTATTGTACCTAATCACTAACTTAAATATATTATGATGTTAAGGTTTACCACCAGAAGGCTGCTCATTTGTCCCTTACCTATACTATAAAAATATGTAGGTACCTACCCTCCTAGTTTACCTGCTATACTCTAGACCAGGTGTCTCTCGATCGAACTCTGGTTATAGTCGATTAGATCACAGTAGAGCAAAAATAACAACTACGTGGATAACTGCACTGCTCCACTAGTATTTTCAAGAAGTATGTGGTTCTCGAGTCCCCTTAGTTTTATCGGTACATTCTCGCTCGCGTCCACCACACGCTAGCGCTGCAGCTACCACCGCAAGGATTGACAGCGCCCATCAGTTGATGCCTCTGATTAAATCGCAGGGAGCTCGAGAAAAGTGTCCTGACAATAATTAAACGCAGGAGAATATTACATTTACCTAAATGTTGAGACATTAATATATTTGCTTATTTCTGAAGAAAGTCAAGTAGGTAACGGCCTCGACATAATATTCCGCACCAAGCGATTGCAATTTCCAACAGCCAACACGTAGATCAGGTAACAAGGGGGCACGGGGAACAAAATAAAAACAAATTGACAAAACCTTCACCATATATTTATTAATAAAGACAATCTAAAAGATCACTTAAGTCATTGTCTTAAAAAATTAGTTTTACCCTAATAAATTTATCAATATATAATAATAGTTTTATTTCATTACTTATTGTTTGAAGGATATGCGAAGTGAGGTCGCCCGGAGCGAGGGACAGACTCGAGCGTCGTTGTCACGAATCACATTTAATAAACCAATGACGTCTAAATGTTACATTTACTCCCAATTACCTATTTAATCTAAATGCTTAATAATGACCTAACGTGTCTACGAAGAATTGTGCTAATCTAAAAGGTCTACGTAAAGACTTGTATTTTACAGAACGATCAAAATCACAACACAGAGTGTAATATCAAATTTTCGTGCGCGGGGCACGTTTCAGTTTATCCCTACGATTACATTACAGTACGTATAATAGAACTGCGGACGGCGAATCACCACAAGAGACGAGCGCGGCCGTATGCAATATGCAAATTAAACAATGGAAATAGGAATGGCCACCAGAAGCATAAGTATGAGTGAAACACGTAAGTATTGCACTTTGTTTTATTTTGTTGCAATATGTCGATTTAGGTCAACTTTTTCTAGAATATTTAAATACATTAACAATATTAATAAGAGATATATTTATTTAAATTTAGGAAATGTTACATAGAGGAACGTTTTTAAGAAATAAAAGTTTGCTTACTTTTGAATTTAAATACGTACTGCGATCAAGTTTCTTGAAAACATATAAAATTAATTCTATAGGTATATCTTCTATTCAAAACTTTTGCGGAATTAGCATTGTGAGGACAACAGATAGAGGGACAGAGTTCTATAATTTACGTATTTATAACCGTTTGGTATTATACTGAACACTAAAATGGAACACGAACAAGTTTGTACGACCAAGCATTTTTTTTTTCTAGACACCACTGACAGTAGTGTAATACCGTTACGGCACTTAGTTCACAACACAAACGGGATAAAGGATCTCGACGTGAGCTTGTGGTACTTCGCCGTTCACTCGCTGCGACAAACGCCACAGAATAAATTTATAATTTATAATTCGATATAAAATTAGAAGAATATAATATCCACTTAGGCTTACAAAATATGTTATATAACGTCAGGTGACATACATACAGACGGATTCTATATACAATTGAAAAGGATCTGAAACATTAGAATACAAAATAGAACATTTACGTACACGTAGACGTAGGGAAGGTTACAGAACAACATATAAGCCCTGATTTGTTGATATAGATCGATGTATATACTGTTTATGAAATTGACTCGTAGTTTATACGTAAAGGTACTCTGTAGGGCCTAGTAAGGCATATCGTATACGTTAGTGAAGCCCAAACGAAACCGGAAAACAAGTACTAGCGAGCATTTGACCTAGTGACGTCACATCCGACGTAGCAGTGCGATAAATAAATGCATCTCCGTTACCAGCAGACCTAACGAAACGTGATATTATAAAAATAAAATTGTAAGGCACTTCTATATTTCGATTCCAAATACATCCGTGATCTTATGTTTTTTGTAAAATCGAGCCGGCAGACAAATTTATAAATGTAGTATTTAAATATAGTTAAAATAATATTCGTTTACTTATTAATATTTGGCACGTAGATTGAGAATTATAAAACTTTGAGTAAATATTTCGCGTTAACTTTTTAGGAAGGGTGAAATATAATTTAGCGGATTCAATAGTGTAACCTTCAGTCTTACCAGCTAAGAGTATTGTTAAATTATCTCTGGAGGGACTGTTTCAACGAATTGTTTGTTAGACGTGGACTAGCATCCGGCGATAGAACTTGAAAATATATCCGTACAGTAATATCGCGACTAATTTCACTATTTTACGAAAATAAACGTCGCGGACTAACGACTACGTAACCTTAAAAATAGTTTGAGTGTAACAAGAAAACAACTACGCCGAGCGTACAAAAGATACAGCAGATGACGTAGAGAGATGTAAACGTTCACTAAACGAGCTAACTTGTAAATTTCTGCGGCCCTAGTACTCTATGCTCAATACTTTATAAGAATTCAATAATCTATAAACTTTGTCTATTATAAAATAAATGGCACGATTAGCAGCTAAGACAGCTCCCTTAACTAAATATATGGGGTTTTAGTTAAAGCCTTGCCTTAATCTAAAACAATCTAATTTTCTCTAAAATCATCTAATCTTTATCATATAAAGGTCTCTTAAATTATGGCTCATAGATCGTCATTTGGCATTCTTTTGGCATCTCGTTGCTGTATAGAATTTAATCGTTAAAAAATTCGTCTACATTGTTAAGATAGAACACAACCAAACAATCACACGAGTTAGTGATTTACAAATATCTCATTTACATCTTATAGTAAAAATATTTAGACACCGAAACACTAATAATGAATTTGTCACGTTCGGCAGAAGTCCACTCAGGTACAGTTGGAAGGAAAACGAATACGCGGGTCACGACCGAGTCACCGAGTGCGACACGAGCGAGCCACCGAGTGCGACACGACCGAGGCACCGAGTGAGACACGACCGAGTCACCGAGTGCGACACGACTGAGTCACTGGGTACGACACGACCGAGTCACTGAGTGAGACACGAGCGAGTCACCGAGTGCGACACGACCGAGTCACCGAGTGCGACACTAAAACACGCATTTCCTAAGTGCATATAACTAACCTAAAAGCTAAACAGTAAACGAACAACACATGTCTTTTACAAGGAATACTGCCCCGGAGACGTGAAGAGTCGGTGTAGAGTATATCGGAAGACAGAAACTGACCAATAGAGTTCATATATAGATTTGAGCAAAATTATTGCCCGATTTGTACATTAAACAATATCTTAAAACAATAAACAGTATCACAACACGTAGGTACACATACAGTTAGACATCGCCCGCGGCCAGGCGGCCGGACGATAGCACATTCAGAACAATAACAAGGAACTAGACAATAATATTACCAACGTAAAATATAACATTTGAGCATTTTCATTGTGTAAAAAAATATTAAATTCATTTTTATTAATAAGTTCGCTTCATAAAAATGCTGATTCAAGCACAAAATTTCTCGAAAAGAAAACATTGCCAGAGAACGCAATAATTAAAATTACTCTTTGAATATTTAATTCAAATATATTCTCAAATGAATCAGCACTTTTATAAAAGCCCTCTCAATAATGTGAACATCTCGTAAGTACAGATATGTGACTAGGTTACGGTACGGACATCGAATTAGATTCATCTTACAGCTAACGTGAACGTACAGTGCGTCTAGTGACTAGAAACAAAACTACAACATAACAACGAGCGACGCTAGCTGCCCAACCCAAGAAACGAGGTAGTGTAGTTACTACACGATATAAAATATACAGCTATCCTGCGCTCCTATTTACAAAATCACACTGGAGAAGTCACATCAAGATTATAAAAATTCTTCCAAGTCTAAGCTAATCATCGTTATACAAAATATTACACGCACCTTTTGGCGGCGATTTCCAAATATTCGTTTAAAATATCATCTCGTCACAATCTTAGCCCTTAACTAAGCTTAGACACTTATTTTCGTTATAATACTAATCTGTTACACTCCTTATAAATGCATATTAGCATTTGAAATTAGACCGAAGCGAAAGTGAGTATATCTGTGAAGTAACACTTAACAAAGTAACTTAAACATTTACTGGTTAATACGTAACTAATCGCTTGTTGGAAATATATTACAAATATAACAGTTATTTAAACTTAACAAAGGAAAATGTGACCTCTTAATAATAAGCAAAATATACATAGTTTGTGGTGAGGCGAAAAACAAAGTATGAGGTCTATTTGGTTATGCAAAAAAGGTATTTACGTAACGTAAATTAGTGTGGGTCACACGTGGACAGAATGAGTACGGAGTGTAGATATAGACGGTGCGCCAACTTATATGGAGGTTAGAGGGAAATAACAGAAACAATAATTGCAAATCTTTCCAGAATGACTAAAGATGTGTATAATGAGGCAATTAAAATATGGTGCTATTCCTGGCGGCGCCACTGCTGTACAATAACAGCAGTGGCGCCACCAATCAACTTTTTTATTATTTATATAAAACTAATTCTATCTAATTCTATATAAAACTTTCTAACAGATGCTTTTTATATATGTAGTCGACGCCTCTATATATCTACACTCCTTAGAATGAAGCTATTTGGTAAGCATTTTGCTCTGATCGCCAGTCGCTTGGTATGTCTGTCTGTCATCAGACCTCTCGACCTTTTCATAAGGCTTTTCGAGTTTGTGCCTCTTGGGCTCGGCGTCGAGTGGCCGGTGCGACTTCATGTGCGCGCTACGACTTTTTACTTTGTTAAATACTCTGAAACATAACGGGAAAATAATTAGAAAAGGCAACATAACATAAGGAAAGCAATGGAGGAATGAGTTTGGACCGCGTGGGAGAGGCTTTATGGTTTAGTAGGTTTTTGACCCTAGTGGAGGTAGGATTTAATAGAAGAATATGGGATTAGAAATATAGAATTATATATTATAGGAGGGTTGAGATGATTTTGAGAGGATCCACCATTGCAAAAGAAAAAAGTAAAAAACAAAGATGGAGAAATGCGGTAAGAAAGCGAAGCTACAAGCGTTATCTATGATATTTTACACAATCCATTTATTAAGTTACATTTAACACTAAGTGCAATAAATAAATATTAATTCTCTTATATGCGTTGGACATAAACATCTATAGGAATACATAAAATTATTTACAACACCTGACATAGTGTGGTCCCTGAGACAGAATTCGTAGCGTTAACGTAAGTCACATTCGTGTTTAATTATTGATGAGCAAATTACGTTCGCGAATTCATACACCAAGTGTCTGTACATTGTCACAGGAATCTGCTATGTCGAACATTAGCTAGGCGAATAGCAACCCCGCACCGTGGCGGAGATATTACTGCGCAAATAGTTCGGTCGCAACATCTGTGCCACTCTCGAACGCGATTTGCCTTGTTGCTAAAGTATGGTTAAAGATTGTGCAAGAGTGTCGATGTAACGTCATCAACGCTATTTGTATATTGTGGCAGGTTGTAGCTATAGATTTTACGATTACCAGTAAACACTATAGTTAACACTGGAGCCCAATATGACGTCATCGAAGCTAGCACAGATATTGCGACCGAGTCACAAACATTACACATCAATGCAATGGTTTAAAACAACTCTCCTGAACCACCACCATCTAAGCCCGTGTTAGTACTAAGCCGTAACCTTAAATAATACATGCGCTTGAAACTTATTACGTCAATACAACTCAAATGGTAACATCCATTGCATTCGTCTGTTTAAGCGGCGTCCACTCTGCACTTACTTCCCGCATATCTTGCATGGAAACTCCTCCCCCTCGTAGGTTGACGGCGAGGCACAAGCCACGTGCGCCTGCTCTAGGGGACCCTGGATGGAGAAGCGGTCGTTAGCCCGTTACTAAGTGAACCTGAAGACAAACTGCAGGCCATTGGTTTTGGTGCTTACTTGTGTGGCTTGCGCGTCGTGCCAGCTCCGCAGGTACAGTGTCTTGTAATCCTTCGTCACCTTCTTCCAGAAGTAGTAGAACTGCACGCATTGCTTCGAATCTTTAGTTCTCACCTGCGAAAGAGTACCCTGCTTTCAGTTTCTCACTACATTAACAACAATTTATTATTTGGTTGAATATGTGTTTTATTTAGTTTATTGTATGTAATACATTATACATATTTTCTTTTTATGGCAAAGGCGGGCAAACGAGCAGTCGGAGCCACTTTCATGCCTACCGACGTCCATAGACATCCATATAGAAACTACACAGATGCGCTGCCCTCCTTTCTCCTCCCACCTCCATAGGCCACAGGCTACTTACACACCGCACGGAACATGACAACACAGCTGTCACTTCACGCCGGTCTCCTGTAAGCGGGAGGTACCTCCCCGGTCGTGCCAGCCGATTTCGGCTGCATGCAAGCATGCAGTGCGGCACTACCTCTTACAAGTTCTTCTAAAATTGGCTCAGCTGATAGCGTAACTTGTTGCAGCACAGAGTAAAGAGACGTTTGCTTACTCATGTGGTTGTAGTGAATGTACGTACCAGCTGCGAGATCCTGGTGAAGTCCTTGTCGTACAGCTGCAGGCCCTGCAGGAAGGCCTCCAGCTCGTCGGGCGCCCAGCGCGCCGCGTGCTGCGAGGGCGCGGCGGGGCGCGACATGAGCCGCAGCGTGGCCGCGCGCACGTCGCCGCCGCACTCGCCCAGCGTCTGCAGCGCGAACTCGCGCGTGTGCCCGCCCACAGGCATGGCCGCGCACATCGCCAGCTCCATGAACATGCGAACTGGAACAATATATTTATTTGTAAAATCCATGTCGCAGTAATAAAACTACTCCAATGAATTTGCCGAGGGTATAAACCTCGACAAATTCTGTACATTATTATCTTATTACATTATTAAAACTTAGCGGTGAAAGTTTTTTGGCAGGTGTTCACGTGACCGTTATGCTAGTACTTGGTAACTTGACCTTGGTAGTAATATACGCATAATGGTCACCGCACACATATCAAGTCGGAAAGGGAACGTAACCGTATCGCCTCGAGCCGTTCAGTATTCTTTGTATGAAACTCCATACTGCAACGCACACTAATGGGAACCGTAATGTGATCGCCTCGCCTTGAAAAGCGAAGGCGATACCGCGTCAGTGTGTGCTACAGTTACTCGCATGCCGTAGCACGGCTACGCGGCGCTACAAGCGTGTGCGCTACAAACAAAAGGACTCGCTAGACTATCCATTCTAATATTGCAAAGCGAGAGGAATAAATTCTAGATTTTTATGGCGTAAAGCGGTAAACGAGCAGTCAGAGCCATTTTTATGACCATTGACGTCCATAGACATCAGTATAGAGGCTATACAGATGCGCTGCCCTCCGTGTTCCACTCACCACCATACACTACCGGCTAATTACACACCGCACGAAACGCTACAGCACAACTGTCACTTTACGGCGGTTTCGTGTAAGCGAGAGGTCCTCCCCGGTAGCGCCGGCAATTCGGTTGCATGCAAGCATGCAGTGTGAACCTACCTCTTACTTAAGGAAACATGAGTGTACCTTCGTTGTCGTCCAGAGCATCATTGATGCCCGGGTCCCACAGCAGCTGCTCGGGCGCTCGATGTAGGTCGACCCTGTCGTTGCACATCTCGGGCAGCACCGCCTGGTGGTCCACGCCGATGTTTATTCGCGGTTGTGGCGGCTCTTCCATTTGTGTTAGGGTCTCAGCTTCGGTTTGAAGACCTGCGATATAAACTATAAGGTATAAACCTGAAAGTTGATTTTTTATAGATAAGAGATAAACGAACTTTTTTTTTGTTATTTGTTGCTTTTCCGTGTACTGCCAGCGCCCAAAACAACATAACATAGATAATATTGTATCTATACCTGTATTATGTAACGTATAGTTATCACTTATCATATAGAGATGAGATGCGTGTTACAAGAGGCACAACCCTAAAACGCGTTCATCGATTCAGTTCTGATGCACGGCTTTTTCAAAGTATTTCCAATTTAAGCGAGTTGTGTGGTCCTCGTAGCACTGTCATTAGTCGCTACAAGCTTGTACTACGAGCTCCAGATCTCTCATTTTTATATCTTAATTCTACGTAGAAACCTTCTGCTGGATATACGCGTCTTTCCAAGACCTGCTTGCAGCATCCTTCTTGGCTTCCGGCTCGAAGGACCAAAACAATCTGTTTAGTATTACATAATAAAGGGGGAACTGTTGTTTCACAGTAAAAGAGTAGGGATGAAAATAACAGAACTCAACGAGTGCTGTTTGTACACAAATTTATTGCTCCACCAAATGCACTGAATGTAAATATTGCTGTTGTAGACGTCACCTAAATTATAAACTAAAGAATGTTAGACTTTGTGCAACATCTTTGCGGCAACTCACCATTAGCAAAGTCGTACAGCAAGCCAGTGGCGTGTCTGTCGGGCGGCAGGATGGGTTGCGGCGTGAAGTGGCCGGTGTCGCGGCGCATGCGCGAGCGG
>LUGF01041413.1:114722-127527 GCA_001625245.1 Calycopis cecrops
CCCCCCCCCCAACATTTGTAAAATCATAGCTTCAGAACGACGGTACTAAATTTGATAATATTATTAATTAGGTTTTGCGTTTGTTTTAACAAGACCAAGGAGTACGTAGGAATATATTGGATAACTGGTGCGGAAATATTTGAAACCGGCTCGTAAAACCTTAACTTATCATATTGAGGCAACGTGATGACTGGTGACAGTGCCTCCGCGTAACTAACACTTCACCACGATAACAATTTTTGCAATTACAATGACAGTACAGTCTATCGGGTATATTATGTGCTATATATGAAAGATAATTAATTAGCTACTTACGTAGGCAAAACTAAGAACTGTTTATGTATCTGTAATATGTTAATTTAGGATCTGCCAGTCTTAAGTAAGTAAGTAAGTAAACTAATCTGTATGCTTTTAAAAGTTTTAATGTTACAAAGCAACATATTAAAGTGCATTAAGCTACAGCTGTTCCGAAACTGAATTATTTTACGGTTTTAATAACATTTCCGTGGAAGTTGGGTGTGTGCGCGTGTAAATTTATTACTACGAATAAATTCTAATATTTTCTATGTGCTGCCATCTTAAGGCGGCAAATGCAATTTCCGTAGCGCCGAGTAGGAATTGCCGACGTGGATCCTGCCCAATCTACTCTTATTGAACATAACACCTACCGCAGGTGCTCAACTTTTACGGCCTTCTCTATTTATTCTCTAACTTCCGAAACTTTTATTTCGAAAATATATTATCGGAAATTGGCTGTTTGTAGCCTGCACTTTAAAGCTTATAAATACATTATTTTCGATTATGAAAACCATTAATTCTAAAAGTTTTTTTTTTGAAAAAAAAGGTGCTACATTGCAGTCGACTTACTGGTCAGGTCAAGATGAGTGTTACGTCATGGTACTGCCGACTTGCATGATATTTGTAAAAGTTTGTGTCTTGTTGGGAGATGGTAAAGGATCTACTAAACTCACTCTGATTATATGTGTCCGATGTCACACCACATTCCCCTTACGCCCACAACAATAAAAACATATTTCATATGCGAGTCCACGGAGCTTTCGGACAAAAAGTCCCCCCAACAAATAACGAGAGTAAAACATAAAGGCTGCATTTTTGTAAAACAATAATGAAGTGTATGCGACAAACGGAATTTACACACGGTCTGTTTTAATTTTAGATCGGAGCTCAGCGGCCGCTGGCTCTATATTAATTGCGTTCGCGTAATCACATGCTCTTTGTCCATCCGCAAACACCACAATGCTTGTGTTGCGCGAATGGCTGCGAATTAGATATTTTGTAACTTTACAGCCGCAATGGCGCGAAAAGTTTGTTTCGTCCATTTTGTTTCGGCCGCCATTTTATTTATCCGCGTTAAATTCAAAACGAATTTTACCTCTTTGATTGTTTTTACTTTTTATTACATTTGTAGGTCTTGTTGTCGCTTGGAATTTATTTATTTTAAGTAGTGTCAATATGATGAGTT
This sequence comes from Calycopis cecrops, assembly GCA_001625245.1. Taxonomy (NCBI): domain Eukaryota; kingdom Metazoa; phylum Arthropoda; class Insecta; order Lepidoptera; family Lycaenidae; genus Calycopis; species Calycopis cecrops. Next base: position 116,206 of record LUGF01041413.1, read on the forward strand.
GTATTGTAATCGATGGAGATTATTGTCGCTTCTTGTTGGAAAATAATCGTAGTTATGATACCTACGACGAATTTTTGTTTATTATACTTTTAATTGTTTTTGTAAACATCCCTAAAAGTTATTACATTAGAGTTAAGTGGTTGTTTTGATGACGTTTAAGTTTTCAACAAAAAACTAGCTTTCTGCATAGTTTTCAGCTACACTGTACACGTCATACGAACAGTAGTTCGTCGGAATAATGAATATCTAAACTTAAATAAATAGTTATTGTTGCGCTGTTTATCACAATTTTTTTATGAGTATTATAAATGAGCTCCTTGGAAGACTTGTCGCAATATGCAGGGAAAAACAGTTTGGACAATAGGATGTTAAGGACTGATGGTGATCAAGGTATTCTGTATAGCGTAGTTCTAGTTAATTTACTTTACGAACAAAGCTAAGCTTCCTTTGTTCGGAAATCAATCGGAAACTTAATCTCAACTATGGATATATTGTAGGAGGCATGCCTGTAACCTAACGCTTACGTTTCATGTAAATTAATACGCAGTATATACAAAATTGGATGCGGCATAGAAGCAATAACCTGATCTAATAATGAGCAGATAGGAGGATTGGATTAGGAGCTAGTAATGTTACGTTTTTATTAACCTCTATTATGAAAATCTAAGAAGTCAACGGTACATCAATTTACATTCTATTTACTGTCTTTGGAAATGTTTTTTTTGAAACTCCCAACACTAAAAACTAGTAGTAGGTACTTTTTTCTATTCTATTTTATTCTAGAGTTATTAATGTTGCATGTGTATCTGTATATCAGCTGTGTGCAGTTCATTTTAGGGGCGGCACGCGCGGGCACGAAATGCTTGCAAACGAAGCTTCTTAAGGCGAGCAGGGACTACCAGAAACTATGAAGTTACAATTTTCGACAATTAGCGCCCCCAAAAGAGAAGCGACAAAAAGGCTTGGCTATGAGTCAGTTTATAGCAAGGTAGCCTATAAACGCATCATCCGATTCCGTTGCGGTTTATTAAGAAAGAATTTACGATTCTTTTACAGCATACGAGCAATCGGAGCATTAAATTGCTCGCACTGCTCGTTTGCCCATGCCCATAGACATCCGCATAGAGGCTATACAGATGCGTTGTCCCCTTCCTCCACAGCCCATCGGCTACTTACACACCGCACGAAACGTGACAGGACAGTGACAGGACAGACAGTACGCCGATTTCGTGTTCTCGATTATTTAATTTGAATTTGAATTACGTAATTTATCATATTAGGCCTAAATAATTATATGACGGAGTCAATCGACGTCGTAGCACAAACGCTTTGTACATTAACCAACTAATTGATTTGGTTATTATCGGGCGGCGCAGTCTTGATTATGCGATACCTGATCAGGCCTACGTCCTTTGTGTACTGATTTGATTGAACCAAGTTATTAACGGTCTGATTTGCAATTCGTTCGTGAACGCATCGGTTGGCAAATGTTTGTATTTAATAAAACCTGCAACATTGTTTTTCTAATTAATAGTTTAATTTGCAGTCCAATTGTAAATGTTAATGTACATTTTGAAATGTACGTTATATTTTAATGAAATGGTTTTAATTAGTTGCATCGATTCGTATGATTTTGCACTAGTTACTGAATAGATGGCGTGGGGCCCGTAGATGTCGTACAACTGGATATGCTGTAGTGTTTATTTCATTCACTCAATAAGGAACTTTTAATTCCGTAATTTGTAAGAAACTGATGAAGGACACCCTTTGTTTCACACCGATAATATCAGAGTCTGTTATTTTATTCCAACTTCAATATTTGAATTTACAAATTACCAGCTGTTAAAAGCGCCTTAACTCGCGTCCGTATTTTTTAAAAAATAAAAAGTAATAATTTGTAATATCTCTAAGAATATGTGTACAAAGTTGCATGATGATCGGTTGAGTATTTGCAGCGTGAAAGCGTAACAAACATATTCACATTCACATTTATAACATTACGTAACGATAGGCAAATTATGCAATCATTTCGGCTAATATCGCTTAACTCGTATTTTTACACATAAAAATTTATTATTCCGATATTTGTCCGGGATAATCTCCGAAAGTATTCAACTACTGGACCACTCTCCTCACAATACACGGTACGGGCCTAGATGTCGGTTAGAACGAATCTGTTATCAGAACGTTCTTTATGAGTACAGTATGATCGTCAACAATTTCATCGCTTACATTAAATAGTAATTTCTGCCGTCACGGGTTAAAATGAAACTCAACGCTGCTGACAGGCGTCAGGTCCGGACAGGTCAATCTATTCCCTGCACTTGACACAATCAAATATCGCAATTACGGGCAACAATAAAGTAATACGAGCGTTATTACACAAATTTCACCGGCGACGTAATGAAGTGGCTCAAAGTGGATTTACAGTTCAAAGGCATTCCGGGATGTGACCGGCCGCTCGCAATTATGTGCGGCGTTAGTGCCTGCAGGTGACGTCATCGGGGCCCGATCAAAGTGAGTGCTTTTAATAAAGCGTTTGTAATTGTCTATTTTATGTACGATCAAATATGAGAGGGCCCCCCGACCTCGCAAATGGCGTCCTATTCAGTAAACGTAATGCCGATAGCGGGGTTTAAATTAAAATTTCACTGTGATTTGATTTGAACAAATAGCATGTGTAGTATTCGGGTCCGAAATTGTATTTTAATTAAGCACTCGCTTTGCGATACGCTTTTAATTATAATGTGTGTTCTACATCAAAGAACGTTTAAAGGCTTGGTTGCACTATACCGATATCGGGAAATATAAAAACGTGGTAATAGAAATAGAGTTGGAGAGGTAAAATTATTAAAAGGTTTATGTGGACGATTAGATTCTCGAACGAAGGTGGCATTTTGTGTGGCACACATAAGATTATGTACGTTTCTTTTGCTTTGTTTTAATCTCAAATGGTATGATTATTATCTGTATCGCAAATAAATATTTCTTATTTTAATTTATTTAAGACCACAAAGTGATGGTCGTAGTATTCAGGATGGGCGTGAGTGGGACAAATACATAAGTTACTGTTTAAGCGCTTTACATAATATATACGTTGCTAATTTATTACTTATAACAGAAATATGTAAATCCAGTAGTTTATTTACCACTTAAGTTACTAACCGGGACCTTAAAAGCAACTTATAATATTGGCCCTAAATGTGACGTATTTACCTGTCGCTCGTGATAACTAATAACAATCTGCACTGGGTCAATCCGCGGGTCGTACGTTAATCGCAGGCACATCAATTACTCTGTTGAATGATAAAGTCTCTGAGTGGAACATATTGGAACGAGATTGTTTTGACGGTTGTTGTGAGTAGAACAGAACCATTATAGATTGAAAATCTATTAGTAGCTGAAAGCCTTGTAATTAAGGGATCCTCCACAAGTAGATGCAGAGAAAAATGAAAAGAAGAAAATACAATTATATAATTGTATTTAAACCATTTCAACGGATTTTGTCGCGGTTTATTTAAGTATTTTACAATCCCTATATATAATTAATTAAGTTTCATTACAATGTGTAACATTCGCGTAAACTTAAGGAGTCAAAATATATAACAGTAGGATTGGCTATTATGACTTTTCGTATTGGATGTGTGATGTCAATTTACAGTTTTAATTTTCGTATATGTGAGCATAAATATTCATACCTATTCCTCTCAGTAAGAATAATATGTACATATTCTAAGTGAATACTGTGAACTCACGCTGTAATGTCCAAGAAATGCCGTAAACAACTCATCGATCTCTATATAAATAAAAGTTAAGTTAAGGGTCCAAATGTAGGTACGCGAAAACGCGCATAACTTTAGAACTACTGTTACTAATTTGATTATGCTTTAACATTTCTTTTTGTTGATCTGACCAAGCTTTGTTTTTAAAACAAATTAAACTTTTTGTATAGTTACATGTTAATAGTATTGATTTATTAAAAATGAGTTGAAAAATCCTAATTTCACACAGTACCATAACAAAAGTGTTTAATATTTCCGCGCTTTAACACTTTAAAAACTGATAACATTCAGACAGGCCACGTCTGTCGGGCTACCAGCTATATCAACAAGAAATTTACTAACAAACTCCTGTATAAACTCCACGAGGTCACTGATTACAAACATACAATATACGCACATGAATCAACAGAAATCAAAACAATAAATCAATAGAGCTACAACTATAACGTAACCAAGACTTGTTTCTCCATATTGACAAATTCTCACGCGCTATTCAATTGAACGTAACCCCACAAATAAATCCCATTTAACATGTTTCACGATCGTCTTTAATAATTCTAGTTTGATTAAATCGGTGTATAAATAGAGACCCCTCGTGTAGGGTCACGACAGGTGAACTGTGCCCTAATTATGCGACAGGGTTTCGCGAATACACCCCTGTACCACGGTATTATACTCGCAATTTTAATCGCTGTATCACTTAGCCAAATAATCGCACACTTGGATTCTTATTGTCGAACAGCGAGATCTATATAATTATGAAATCAGAATGTTACAGCTAAGAAATATATAACAAAAAAGAATTTCAGATATTTGTAATTTATGTAAAAATTTAAAATATGAAGAGTGAAATCGTGAAAACATTTTCCACTGAAAATAACTAAGATGCCTCAGTGGTCGAAAAACGAATAAAATTTATGCAATCTGCACTGTAGTATAAAAACAAAACGATAAATATTTGATTGCCATACGTGAAATTCCACAATACGCACGATACGACGAGCGCAGTAAATTAATGAATTTCCGTTACCAAAATACATTCAAGCAGCGTGTGAATTTTTACCTCCGCAAAGAATATTTCTACAGCATACCATTAGAAGCGTAAAAGTGGAAACAAAGAGGTTTTTTGTGTGTTTTATTATAAAATAAACACAGAAAGTGCGCAGGCAAAGTGCTTTTATTAAAAACGTTGGATCGTTTGATTATTCAAAAGCGTGCATAGTACGGGGCCCCGCAGCTGAATCATTGAGCGGGTTGATGAATGGCCGACTCAGTTCTCTGGACGTTTCGCACTGCCCGATCCGCGATGTATCGGAATTACCATAAGAATCGGTCTCCGTTCTCACGGCCTCCGTTTTTTTGCCCTTTGTTTTCGACATAACAGCTATAATAATTCTGCTATTCAATGGCGAATCTACATCTATGGGAATCGCGTTGGGAATTTCGCTGGAGAATTTATAATGAATAATTTTATATACGAAATATCTGGAGGATATTGTGTAGTGGCATTTCGTTTATACAACGCGAACATTTTTGACATTAATTACAATTTGCTGACGGAGATTTGGAGTTGAAATTATAACAGGTTTTAATTAATGGCTTAGAAGTACGCCTATTAAATAAAAGACGTAGATTTGTATTTTTATGATTATTGTTTGTATTTAATGTGTGTATTTAATGTCTTTTTATAGGAAATTATAAATTTATTAGTGTTTTTTACTTAAAAATTGTTGTAAGTGTTTAATAAATTAAAATCTATGAAACACGTAATAAATCTTCCAAAATATATTTTTGGTAGAGATTAAGCAATTTTCGTGAAAATTGTTTTAAAGTGAAAACTTTTGAGCATTTTTGACATGGGATTAACCTATGAACTCGCGCCACAATAACCGTTTTTGCCACACCACGTGTACCGCCGGTCAACACACCGCAGCGTAATTAAATTATCTCCATAATTTTGTGTGAAAGATGTTATTTAATATTTCTAATTTACAATTTCGAATTTCTCTAATAATAAAAAAAAAGATAAAGTAATAGACAAGTATCTATTGAGGTATGTAAATGAGTTTATGTTTATAGCCACACTTGTGTGCCTAATATGATATGCGCAGATGACCTGTCTGTATTTACTTTCACCGCCATAGCCGACGATCGGCTAGGGGGACAATATTATTATTTAACAGCATTACGATAAGGTCTCTTTAATCTAACAAGAGTGAACTAGTATATAAGTTTAAGACACACACACACACACACAGCATACCCTATTTCGAATAAATGACGACTTCTAAATCGCCTTACCAGTATGCCGCACGCTTCGACTTCGACGAGCTTCGTTCCAAAAATGAAGACCAACAGCGTGTTTTACAAAAAAGTGTGACCTCAGCTTTAACTAGACTCTACTATATTTGCTTGCACTTCTGTTCTGAATTCTTGTTGTTAGTTATCGAAGGTTATATTTATACTAACGACGTCTTGTGTTGTAGTTGTAGTTGTTTCAAAATACATCGCTATATTTTTATCTCAGTAGATACAAAAGATACACGAAAGTATTTACAAGAACAAGCTTCCAAACTACAAACGAGGGATTATAATCTTAGCGGCCTTATTATAAGGGTACCAGTAAGCCCTAGAGGTACACAGCATGTTTGTGATCCTTACATAACGTCGTCGAGTTGATAAATTAATGAATTATAAATGATTGGTGAAATGGTTTCCAGTTCTATTGATGTATTTTTTGTAACAACAAAGGGCACATTTATTTTTCTGACGTCTTTTATTTTTATAGATTTTTTTATATATAGCATAGGGGGAAAACGAACAGTCGGGTCACCTGATCACCAACGCCCAGAGACATCCCCAAGATGACCATCCGGTCTAGCCGCTGCCGGCCTTTGAGAGATGAATGTTGTTTTTTACATAATAATTCATATATAACACAAAAGACAGATTCTATAAATACATTGAAACATGTGTTACAGTGTATTATTAGAATACACTGAAACACAAACTAAAATTCGTGTAGTGTGCGGCACATACTACACTAATTTTAGTGTAGTTTGTGCCGCAGTGGAAACGTTAGCCCACGTTGTCAAAAGAAGACAAAAAACACAGTCATAGAGCTAAAAAAATTAAACTATCAAATATCAGTGACGCAGTTCGTAGTACACGCTCGTAGCTCTACGCAGCCACGTAGTCTGTTGCTACCCGGAGCCGTAGCATTCCTAGGTATTGTTGTCTACACACTGTCTTTTGTAGAATCGTAAACTATGCATTTGATCTTTAGTAAAGTTGTTGTGCATGATCGCACGTAGGTTTCTGAGTTAGGATTATTAAATTTCAACTCCTAAGGGATTGAAATAAGAGTGAAGTTTCTATATCGCGGAGCCTAGCTAGCCTTAAAATAAAAAATTACCGCGGAACAAAGACCGTTACTCTAATTGTTGTTTGACTCGGAGTCGACGCTACTCTACGTACTGCATGGGACTTACCGCAGCACTCTTGGCCTTGCTCGCCTTGGGCTTGCGCGTGGGCGGCGTGGGCGGCGCGGGCGGCGTGCAGGGCGGGCTGCTCTCGCTGGACCCGCTGGAGCTGGACTTCTCTGATCCGCTGCTTGACTACAATATAATTGATCATTATTATTGTTTATTGTTCACATATTTTTGAATATAGGAGGGTAAATGGCAGTTTGTAGCAATAGGCAAAACATCCACAATTTCTTTTACTGATGCGTTGGCCTCTTTTTTCCTTGACCCTTCACGAGTCACCGGAAACACACCGCACGAGACACGACAACACAGCTGTCAATTTATAAGAGGTCCATAAGCTAAAGGCGTACCTGGTTGTCTGATTCGTCCGCCATCCTTCACTATCCACTCACATCGTTCTAAGAGGTCAAGAGGATAGTAGATGAAAGGTTAACAAAGCAGATATATGACGCGAGTGTGGAAAAATGTAGATAGATGTAGCTCAAGACATTCATCGACCTCACGATCATACGGAGCAGGCATAAGGCGAGGACACACTGTATAAAATTAAGTTCCGCCCTCTGTGTGTCCAGCCCATTGACTATTAGACTTTTCTATATTTTAACTTTGATACTGATTAGTATGCCATAACCTAAATTCTTATAGCATTAATAGTAACGAGAACATATCAGCAACTCTCACATTTACTAAAGATCTTTTTTATTGAGGCACAAACAAACAATCACAAGATCGGCCAACTGAGTCCCACTAACAAATTCAACCATTAAAAAGGAAAACCCCGAGTCCACCCACTCGAAGGAACACTCGAACCAACAAAAGAACTTCCTCAAAGCAATATAAAACTTAAGGCCCTTATTAAAAGTTCGCACAAAACATTCCCCGCTGATTGTTTGAATGATGTTTGCGCTGGCCCGACGGCTTTTTTCCCGAAGCGTTTAATACGAGCGTGAAATTAAAAGCGAACAGAACGAGGATTTGGGCTAATTGGTTAATTAATGAGCGCGCCCGGGGGAATTAACACGGTTGGAGTGTTGCCAGTGGAAAAATTCAAGATTACCACCGATGGTCAGATGGGACATGTGGCAACTCAGACTGTAACATTATCGAGTAAAATTTGAATATAAAAAAATAATAATAATAAATAAGCGATTAAAAATGACTTGTCAAAGATACTTGATGCTCTTTAGTCAGGCCTTTACTTATTTAGATAATTTACAATATTATAATAAAGATATAAAATCATAATTTTGTGTTCGAAACGATTTTGCTCAAGAGAGAATGTCGCTTGTCGGGTGGATGGATGTTCAACATTCCGTCTTCCCGAACTCGGCCTCGGTTATGAAAGGTAGTCGCTAAAGAGATTAATCCTTTGCAATAAAACATTTTAGCATTTGCCATCAGTCCTTTTATATGGGACCTAGTTACGAATCTCAAATACCCAGGCACTCGTGAGCAATTTAGATAAGAGCACACTTTATGTCGCTCCTTGAACCTCTACTATCATCATCCTTTACTTCAAGACTTTACTACTGGTCTACTGCTGGACATGGCCTGCTTCCTTCATTGTACGACCGACTCCCGCTACTCGCATCCATCGCGGACCTGCGACTGCACGCAGAAAGTTTTCCCAAATGTTTCCCAAACATTCCCAAACGCGGCATCCACTTGACCCTGATTTAGTAATACTTGAGCCTATTAGATTATCGTCTATTATAAATGTCTTTTATATCCTGTTTAGAATCTGTATGAATGTCCTGTATAGAAACGTAAAATATACATTTGATCATTTAGCAAATTCGTTGTGCAAGAGCCCACACAGGTTTAGGAGTTAGAATTTTTTAAATTTCAAAGCCTAAGGGGATAAAATAGATGAGTGAAGTTAATAAATTATGTGATGCGGATAAAACCGCGGGACACAGCAAGCAGCTTTATAAATATTCACCCAGATTCCTGGCAATTCACAAATAGGAAGTAAACAAACTTTATGTCTGTTAACGTAATTAAGATCGGCAGTTGCCTCTGTTACAGTGAATACAATAAATACAGAAGAGCAATACGAGATAAGGCACTGGACCGACCGATGAATAATTAAAATAGATTTTATCTCCGCTCCTGACCCGTAAATTGAATTCATTAATATGCTTGCTTGTAATTAAGTTGCCATTGACGATGGTAATGTGCTGCTTGTTGCTTTTATAAATATTATTAAACTAAATCTAGACTATTGTAGCAAATTGGATGCAATTAGTAAAGTAAAACCAGGTCAGGCTTTGTAAGGTACTTTCATGCTGCGCAGATGAATTTCGCCAGGACGACTGGTAAGCCTTTGGCTCAAGCTATGCTGCCGCTTTTTGTGCAGTTTGTGAGTTTCCGGTGGCCCAGTTTCGAAAACAATCAGGTGGTCTGTCTATTGGCGTCAGTAGTTATCTGAAAGGAGCTCTGGCTTCTGGTTTACCTCCTATAGTGTTAAAACAAAGAATTCTTTATATAATGAGGATACTCACGTCAGAGGAGTTGCGCGGCGGCGACACGGGCGCGGCGACGCGGCTGCCGCCGGACTCCTTGTCCGTGCTCGAGCTCGATTCCGCACCGGCGAGTTCTGAAAACAACATACGTTATATATTCTGAAACTTATATTAAAGTAAAAAACACTAATTACTGAACCGACTAAAACATATCTTAATGTCACAAGTAATATTCTTGATATTACATGTTACTGCGTACATTAAAATATGTTTCGGACGGCTTTTGAGGATTTGAGGCCCATTGCTGGAGGGAATGCGTGCAACTCTGACATCATCTACGTGACGGCCTATAAACGGCGGTAGATAAAACAACGCCTATGACTACTAGTAATTTCAATACGGCAAAAGCCTCCTAAGCTATTAACAAAAATATACTTCTAAAATGTAGCCCAATCCCATTTCGCCTACACAGCTGCCTTTAAACCGCACTCCTCCACACATATTTCAACATAATCATACAACATACAACATAAAATCCCCACCAGTCATACACAACAAACATAAGCCTGTAACAACATAGTGTTCTCGTAATTCGCAGCGAACTCGATGATTGGAGTTTCATAATTCGTGTATTGTGTTTCGGGATACGATCCGCCCTTTGTTGAAAACAAAGAGTAATTTATCAAAACAGTTTCATTGCTTGCGGCCATCAAAGGCGAAAATTGCGAAATTGATTAGGTAATAATTGGGAGTGTAATAATAAGATCAGCTGTTATTAGGTTGATTATTGGTATGTGGGTGTATGGTGGAACTGGGAGGATTTTTATAATGGGGTATACGACTAATCGGAGCCATTTTCATGGCTATCAATGCGCAACGCCCATAGAAATGCGCATAGAGGTTACAGATGAGTTGCCTTCGGCCTCCTCCCCTCTCCATGGGCCACTCCTACACCGCGTGAAACGTGCGGGTACGTTTCATGCGGTGTATGAGATACTACAAGTTACTGTAAAATAGTCTGGTTGTGCGAATGTTAATGGGCATCGGTAGTAACCCCAAGGCTCCTACTGCTACGTCACTATACTATAACAAGTAGTAACCGCAAGGCTCCTACTGCTACGTCACTATACTATAACAAGTAGCAACCGCAAGGATCCTACTGCTACGTCACTATAATATAACAAGTACTGCTACGTCACTATACTATAACAAGTAGCAACCGCAAGGATCCTACTGCTACGTCACTATAATATAACAAGTAGTAACCGCAAGGCTCCTACTGCTACGTCACTAAACTATAACAAGTACCAACCGAAAGGCTCCTACTGCTACGTCACTATAATATAACAAGTAGCAACCGCAAGGCTCCTACTGCTACGTCACTATACTATAACAAGTAGTAACCGCAAGGCTCCTACTGCTACGTCACTATATTATAACAAGTAGCAACCGCACGGCTCCTACTGCTACGTTACTATAATATAAGAAGTCGTACTCTCTGGCGGCGGCTGGTGGTGGTTCTCGGTGTGGCGCCGCAGCGAGCGCGCGTCGCAGTACGACTTGCCGCAGCCCTCCGCCTTGCACTCG
>LUGF01041413.1:127984-141341 GCA_001625245.1 Calycopis cecrops
CTATCTATGGGACATGTATAGGATGGACCAGAATTAATTTACAGGAGATTGGTTAAAAGTAAAAACTACAAATGTCTTAAATTTGTGTAAATGTTACACATTATAATAAAATTACCTACCTCAGAGGATTTTAACATTGTATACCTATACAATACCGTCGATTGAAAGCTGTAAAATATAATAAGTGCATTTGAGCTACTAACATTATAAAATAACTTAATATAAGCATATATGAATATTTCGGTACTTTTAATAAAATTTATAACATGAATCATCTCTGAAAGTAAAGTCTAAGAAAGATCACGATCGTTAAATACTTAAATAGACTGCGATAAAATCGGTCAAAAGTATTTTTATTATTGCCACAACTAAGTAAAACAAAAAGGATATATTCTTCTCGCATTATTGCCATTCATAAACGAACAATTGGTTTCTAGTGATAATAATTGTATGAAAGCTCTCTTCTGTAAATATGCATGATTAGTAATTTCATGATTGAGATGGTGAACTTTTGTAGCATTTGACAGAAGATTCATTTTCTTTGAAAAAAATAAGAAATGCTTTGAAGTTTTTCCATTGTTATCCTTGTCTTTAGAATTTTTTACTTCGGGTGTACTTTACGCAACTACCCTTAAGGGCTGATTCTATAAAATCGAACTGCCGAGGGTGAACATAATGGAGCCATTTCTAAATCAGGAGTATTTTCGAAGCTTCCCTCAGGAGCCTCCACCCCACTTTCAAGAGACAGAACTGTGAGGGACCGAATCTTATCTCGGAGTGTAGTCTCTAAACTGTCTATAATAGTCATGGGGACATAGAACCAAGTGTAACGTCCCTTAAATGGGAACATCATTGAAAATATGATACGACAAACATTGCCAAAATTTACCAAACATAAAAATAATCCCAAGGAATATAAATGTATGATTAAATTTTGAAAAACATAGAAGAGACGTCTAAACATTACTGTCATTTTGTGTCGGCTATGAGAATAACGGACCGCTATTGACATGACGGTTTTGATTACCGCTCTTTGTGGAACTGCAGATAGATAAACCACATCTAGTCAATGTTTCAGTGACATCATTTACCACTATGCCACGGCCGCTTCATAAACCACATCTAGTCAATGTTTCAGTGACGTCATTTACCACTATGCCACGGCCGCTTCATGACAGCACTGCTTTCTTATGAAGCCATAATTTAAGGCCAGTGTTGATATGTGTTATGACTTATGAGCGCCAGATTTCGTTGCAATACAGCTAAATACTATTATAGAAGTTTTAAATCTAGTTTTATCCAACTGAGGGTATGATGAGGCGTATGTATAGTTATTATAGTACTGGAGGCTAACGTAGTCGATGAACCTAGTACATAGGCGAACTCCGTGAAAATGTGGACGTTGCGAGTTAGCCAGTCGGCTATAAACCTCACCACACGCGACATAATAGCTGTCATTTCACGTCGGTAAAATGTGAGCAAAATATACTGGCCACATCTTTTTTTAAAAGACAAGCAACCTTTTAGCGGTTATGCTAAATCTAAACCCAAAACGATGTTGACATCACATAATCAAGTCCTATTGACTATAACCGGACTAGGTAAAGCTCTGAGAATGAATCAGAGGTGTAAAATTGTGGACACACCCCCAGCTACAATATTAATAATAACATTATTACAAACGGTTCGAATTAATCGCTGTGTTGGTCGTGTCTAACGTACCTTGCGTGTTTATTTAGTGCTACATTGCGCTCAGTTTGCCAAAGGACTACGCCAAGTGTATGAGTATTTATTAAGTTACGTGTTGGCACATTAGAAGTCAAAGCTAACGTTTACACAGTGTGCGTGTACAGTGTACGTACTCGGCGTGTGTGTGTGGCTGTACGTATAGACAATAAGTTGTAGAGCATTATACGCCATTAATATTCATACAGCGTTCGGGGTCGGGCGGTTAAGCTAAACTTGTGTTGTTAACGTGCACAACTAATCCCGACATGACATTTAATCAGTGGCCATTTTAGGGTTACGTAACAATGGGTGCGAGCGGAGCTCTATTGCTGAGCTTTTTGAAGTAAAACTTCCATACGCGCGCTTGACATGAGTATGCTAGCGAGAGCGTTACAAAAATCACACATCGGGCGAGGCCAATGGAAGTTGTCATTCAAATTCAAATTCGATTCAAGTGAAACTTTTTTGTATTTAAAAAATATATATCATATTATGATATGTTATGTGATTGTAACTACTACGGTAATGAATTTGTGTATTAAATCAATAATTAAGTTTTACGTCAGTTTTTTTTTTTATGGTATAGGGGGGCAAACGAGCAGTTGTAGCCATATTCATGACTACCAACGCCCATAGACATCTGCATTGAGACTATACAGATGCGCTGCCCCCCTTTATCCTCCCACCTCCATAGGCCACCGGCTGCTTACACACCGCACGAAACGCGACAGCACAGCTGTCACTTCACGCCGGTCTCGTGTAGTCTAAAGCACACACTTTTTTTGTATGTGTGTCCGTCGGTATATCATAAGACGAAAATTGTTCTTATTAATAGTTTGATCAAATTTTGCTTTTATTGAGGGTATACTTATTATTTATTGACAACCGTTGCCTTAATAGAATAATAAGGGAGACATGATATTCCTACTCACTTCCCTTGTCCCTTCGTCCCTAATCCACTAAAAATATAATTGTTTATTCTGCTCTATGGTGCCAGAATAAGCTAGGGTAGAGTCTATAGCAAATCTATTTAAGGGTCGATGATTTGTTATCATTTTGAGTATTATGATCGCGTAGCATTAGGCCCTTTAGACCACGCAGATTGCTTTACGCTTCCTTTATCCGCGGGGCCAGTAACAACCGCTACTGTTAGTTAAGTCGCTAATCCGGCGCAATGTTGCATATTCTTGGCTAAAAGTAGGAGAGAGTAGCAATGGATCATATTTGACACCTGCTGCTTATGTATCTAAATATACAGCTATAAATGTTGAAATTATTTTATTGTAATGAGCAATATTCGCGTAACTTCTTAAATAATATGGGGTTCTTCAAGAGGGGAGCCAATAGGTTCTTAAAGGGTCGGCAATGCGTATATGATGCCCCTGGTGTTGCAAGCGTCCATAGGATACGGTAAACACGTACCATCAGGTGGGTCGTATGCTTTTTTGCCACCATCGTGGTATGAAAAAAAAAACTTCTTAAATAACTTCTTAACTTCATTTTCATCATAGTTCTACTATCAAACGCGCTGCTCGACAGTGATGGGGTAAGGTGATACTCACAGATGGTCCTGCCGCTTGAAGGCCTTGGCGCAGGTGAGGCACACGTACTTGCGCTCGTCGCTGTGCGTCAGTTTGTGCTTCGCCAGCGCCGACGCGTTCCCGAACACTTTGTTGCATACCTGCGGACAACGAGCCACGTTAGATAATGACAAACAGAGAACAGAAGAAGTGGTAGTGCATGCATATTGATGAATTGGGCCGGCTCAACCGGGGAGGTACCTCTCGCTTACACGAGACCGGCGTAAAGTGACAGCTGTGCTATCGAGTGGCGTGCGGTGTGTAAGCAGCCGGTGGCCCATGAAGGTGGGAGGAGGAAGGAGGGAAACGCTTCTGTTTATCTCTATGCGGATGTCTATGGGAGCCGGTAGTCATGAAAATAGCTCCGACTGTTTCTCGTTTGGCCCCATATTCAAAAAAAAAATCTGGGCTCCCCATTCCGGGCGGCTGAGGGTTTCAGTTGGATAGCGTTCGCCCCAAAGGGTTTAGAATCCCCATACCAATCGACAACCACCAGTCGGCGCCGGATAAGGCTCGGGTGGGGTCCGGCACTTGGACACCTTGGACTTAAGAAGGGTCCCTTATGGGTAGAAAATTATCTTAAGACGCCTCTTTTGCGGCTGCAGCCTCCCTAACCCCCCACCTGGATCCAGTGCTGCTACCAGCTAGAGTGCACTTTCTTTTTTTTTTCCTTTTTTTTTGAGTGCACTAGAAACGTAGTCTCGATGTCATTCGTATTGTCAACAATAGCCACGAGACAGAGGCTGAGCAATTAGAGAACACTTAGCAAATATAGAATTTGCAGTATGCGTTGATCGCCTTTACGTAATCACTACATAGTATAAAACAAAGTCACTTTCCGTCGTCTGTGTGTGCAGATGAAGAAGAAGACGCTTAGATCTTTAAAATTACGCAACAGATTTGGGTAGGGTTATTTTTAAATAGATATAGTGAATCAAGAGGACGGTTTATATGTATAACAACTTCGTTTTTGAAGTCCGAAATCCACGCGGGCGAAGCTGCGGGCGGAAGCTAGTGCCTACATAAACTATAATCCACTAACCGCTACGGGATATTAAAATCCGCATTATTCGTTACAGCACAACTGTTTGGTACCTACTTATCTTAATACTTATCACGTCGGTTAATAATTTAAAGTTTTATTTGGACAAGGACTAAAATGTAATATTATAACGTTATTTTGATTTTACTTAAAAAAATACTTATCACGTCGGTTAATAATTTAAAGTTTTATCTGGACAAGGACTAAAATGTAATATTAAAATGTTATTTTGATTTTACTTAAAAAATACTTATCACGTCGGTTAATAATTTAAAGTTTTATCTGGACAAGGACTAAAATGTAATATTATAATGTTATTTTGATTTTACTTAAAAAATACTTATCACGTCGGTTAATAATTTAAAGTTTTATTTGGACAAGGACTAAAATGTAATATTATAACGTTATTTTGATTTTACTTAAAAAATACTTATCACGTCGGTTAATAATTTAAAGTTTTATTTGGACAAGGACTAAAATGTAATATTATAACGTTATTTTAATTTTACTTAAAAAAATACTTATCACGTCGGTTAATAATTTAAAGTTTTATTTGGACAAGGACTAAAATGTAATATTATAACGTTATTTTGATTTTACTTAAAAAAATACTTATCACGTCGGTTAATAATATAAAGTTTTATTTGGACAAGGACTAAAATGTAATATCATAAAGTTATTTTGATTTTAAAGGACTTTTGTGTTTTGGGTAGTAAATATTAGAATATTGGATAGGAACATTGTATACAATATATTATAAGTTAACCTCAAATAGACGAAATGAAGTCAAACTACAGCGCCATAATGTACAAATCAAGAGTATATATTATTACGTGCAAGGACGTTAAAAAAAAGGCGGACGGAGTCTCCTCATACAATAACTAAAATCCCAGAGTAAGCTGACTTTGTATCATAGTATGCCGGTGACGTTGTCATGTTTGACAATTTTTTGAAAATTCACGTATAATTCGAGATGCCGTAGTGTGTAATAAAAAGCTGTGGAAACAATAGTGTTTCACATAAAAAAAGCCAGGGGATCACTTTTCATAGGTAAGCAAGGAATATATCCATCTTATTTCCGCAATTTTATTGTTTTCGTAAATGTTTTCCAAACAATTAATGTTGTCAGACAATTAACATTTTCATTTACCCTGAATTGGGCTAAATATTTTTTTACTATTATTGTTTTGTTTTCATTTTGTTTTTCTTGTTTAATTTTTGTTCTTATATCTTGTGTATGGTAGTGTTAGTCTCATTAATAAAGCTATTTTTATTTATTTTATTTTATATTTTTAGACCTAGCGATAAAAAACTACTTTGTTTGAATTTCGCGCTACGGTAGTATTAAACCATTAAACCACGTTAAATACCTGTCTATAACAGTTCTGGATGGTAAATAACAGCAAATAAAAAAATGCAACAAAAACATTTAGGTATTCAAATTATTTAAAAAATGGGTAATTTTTCTTATGTCTAGTAACCCTTTACACGCGCAGACATAAATACATTGTCATAATTTTAATGCTTCAATATTTTCTAGGCAACATTCCGTCCGCCTTTTTTTTAACGTCCTTGATTACGTGATGCAATAACTTTACGAACATTTTTACGAAAATTGTGCGGACGGAGAAACATGAAATTTGGCACAAATGTAGTTAAAATATAAGAGAAGTGCAGAACGCTAATATTTTTTAATAATAATATTTATAAAGTACTTTAATTTAATAAATAAAACTTTACTCACATTACCATGCATATGAAAACACGTAGTTTTATGTATTGATAAATTGATAATGTTTTGTGTCTTTTGCAATTTTTAAAAATTCTACATAAAAAATTGTTTACCTTAGTTGCGATGACATAACATGTCATTTGATCTAAATACTTTTTTATTACAAAAAAGAGATCGAATTTTGGTCTTCGCGGGTTCACTAGTAAGACTAAATATAGATTAAATATATAAAATGTTCAAACGAAACCCAATTGGGTTTCGTTTGAATACTTACTCTTTTATTCAATACTCGCTACGTCGCGCGGTTTCACTCGCGTAAAATACCATAAGTCTGAATGAAATATTTGAAGGATCACATAGTTTGTGTTAAGTTTTTAAAGTAATTAATGCTGTTCATAGGAGATTATTTTGTCTATATCCTCTTTCATGCCAAACCTACATGTTTGGCATGAAAGAGGATCCATCTTTGCAATTTTTAGAATAAAAAGAAATCTTTTAAGGCTTATACAATAAAAGTAGTGGCTCATTTTGTTCAATAGTACAGATATACACATTCACAAAAAACGTAGCTGGATTAGCGAAATAATTTTAACGTTTTCATACATTTGCTTGAATTGGATTACGTACTTACATAATGATCATTGGAAATTAACATGGATGTAGTTATATAGGTTACATCCATGAATGATGACTGATATTGTAAAAAATAGCACATACATTATTTTCGAGATTCATATTTTCGTTTCAAATAAGCCGTCATTACGAAATGTCAATTCTGCATTAATTGTTTATAATTTATCTCTTTAATTAGAAAAGTAAGCAAAGAAATGAATATTAAACTTTAGAACATTTTTATTTTTTGTTTATTATTATATTTTTTTTATAAAAAAAAGGACAGGACCAGAAGTGCATTCGCCAGAATATAATATAGGTATATTGAATTTTTACACATTGCATTTAAATAATAATTGTGATTGTGTTAATTTATTTTGTTGTTATTTATATTTTTACGTTTACAAGCTATATAAATGAGTAAATAACAGGGATAGACACTATATATTTATTCTACATTTTATACATTTTTAAAGCTGCTACATCAAAGCGTACATTAAATGGTGAAATGGAGAATTTGTTTCTAAACGTCGGTGGTACTGTAATGGATGACGACGTCAGGCGGTCGCGTGTCTGCACTTATGTAGCACGTCTCTCAAATGATACAAGCGATAACTTCTCAACAATTAGCGATGGTGGAAAATATATCTGCTTTTATATTTAAGAATTTCAGTAAACTCAGAGGAACCATTTTTAATAGATATGTGTATACTACGTACGTAATACCTACATAATAGTGGGTAATATGCATACCTAATTATCACAATCAGATTACACCGATTAAATAATTTTATATAGCATAACAAAAGATTTTTTTATAAAGACCGTGAATGTTATTTATATCTGCCCCATGTTTTATAAATAAATAACAAGATTTTCATAAATTATACCAACATTTTTTTATCAAAACATACATTTTATCGACCGCTATCAAATTAATAGTCATCTCATATCTCATCTTTACCTAAAAAATAAGTCCCCAGCCACAATACAGTCCCCTGCGGGACGCGCGGTCGGGTTTAACAATGAATATCCATCGAGTATTATAGACATAAAAATATGTAATGGCTTCCCGTCGTAGGGCCGTTAACTTATCTGTGGAGCGAATCGATGTTTACGATGGAAAAGAATATGTTTTTCTTGGAGAATAGAGAGCGAGCGGGGAATTAAGATGGAAACTGCGGATGCTTTCTATATAAACAGGATTTCTGTCAATCACTATACGATACGGTCGTGTACGTCGAGGGATGCGCGCAAACGAAAATATATTTAAATTTCGAACGTCTTTGTTTCTACACGTCTCTGATATTGACGTCTTAACTTTTTCTATTGCAATATTATTGGCGATTAGGCTGTATTATTATTTGAAATATTTTTAAATAGAGAATATTTTTAAAATTTACATGTTTTTTCTGTTTTATTTAATTTGATGTTTGTGTACAAGCATAATTTCTTAATTTAGGTAGGTACTTATTATGCAACTATTCTTCTTAACATGCATATTTTTATAGTGCGAAGTGAGCAGAGAGCAATGATTTTAAGTAACTAAATTCGCACACAATATATCGAGTTTGAGATTTTAATGTTTGCGATGCCATTGAACATTTTGTTAATCGTTAAAAAATACACCATTTATGGCAAAATTATACGTATTCGAATGTAATAAAAAAGTGAGGGTCAACATTTATGGTTATTTCACAAAGAGGGTTGGCCCCGTTGAAGCACCTGGCTGACCCATATCGCGCCGTGCATAGTGATATGGGGGTCACCCCCTTTGTTACATTTACATTGTTCTTTACGACTTACCAATTGATCAGATTTATTTCACATTGCCAACAGGACATGATATTAACAAGCTGTTTTATTTTTTTCATCATTCTCATTCTATCCATTCATTTTGCGACATAAAAAGCAATTGTTATTTTAGGCGACCCGTGCAACTTTGTTAGGCGTTAAATAAGTGTTTAGTGATTCGAAAATAAAAGCTAGCTATGCAGTACCACAGAATATTTTGTACAACAAATAAAAATATTTTTTTAAATCAACACGTTCGTCTATACAAAACAGATTAGTTACCGCCCGCTCGTACAGCATCACATTTCCACCCGATTTTCTCATGACTGACTTAAAAAAAGTGTTATATTTTACTTTTATATTCTATTATACTAAAAAAAAACGGTTATTATCAAAACTCCAGTAAACCCTTTAAAATGAATAGCTAATACACTACATCTTTTTTCTATGTTATATGACTTTTAGAAAATGAAGTAGATTTATTTTCATACAATAAATATTAATTTAAAGGACCTATTAAATATTATAAACTCGAGGGCTTTGCCAAGCAGAGTTGAAGGCGAGGCGGCTTCTGCCTTTGGACATAGACTTATAAATGTCACGACAGTATAATAAACACTCGAAAGATTATATTTTATTAAATTAATTAATCAAAAGCTGTCTATGATGTTAGTTATTTATTCTAAGGTAGTACTTTAGAATAGGCTAGTGTAATTACTGGATGGATTTGGTTGAAATATTACAATTTAGCCCATTAGAAACTTAACTTCCAAATAACTACAAACTCCGTTACCCAGGTTCCAGTTAAAAGTGATTAATAAGAATTTATACGGAAGTTAGGAGTAACTTTTAAATGGCTAAATACTTCAATAGGAACTTGTGCAAACGAACCTTAGTTTGTTAAAACCATTTGAAACGTCCAAATTGATTTTACACAACTTATAATAGATATATTCGTTCGTGCATGATAGATAATAACATAAATCGCGAAACTTTCCATTCTGCTTACGAGTTTAAACCATCCAACTTAGGGGATTTATTATTCGTAACCTCGTTCAACAAAATTGGCACTATTATTCACTATCTACGGTTATATAAAATGCGATAAGGTCTTTGATAGATCACGCGTCTTCGGAAGAGATGGCAGTGCTGTTGCAGCATTGTCAGGCTTCTACGACCTGAGAATTACCTCTCGTTTTCATAACACTGGCGTGAAGTGGTAGATATGCTGTAGTGTGTCGTTTTGTGCGTATCCGAGTGCATCAACGCATATCCTCTTGTACATATGTGCAAGGTGACATAACATTTTGATAATTTAACAACACCTCTGGACTTATCGCACTTTTTATAGCCCCGGAGGACGCGCCCATTTACATCCGCATATGAAACCACGCGAATCGTCTTGCCCTGTGTTCATTACCGTAAAGACTTGTTTTACAATGGTAATAAATGTTAAACGGCAATACATTTAATATGTATTAAAAAAAAAGCGAAATGTTTTTTTATTTATTTATTTGTATGATAGAAACGATATTACATATAACCATGATTGGGCGGGATTTGAACCCGCGACCGTCATAGCACGCCTAACATTACCATCTCGACCAACCATTCGCGCACACAATAAAAACGTTCAACGGTTAAGTTTAGCTTCAACGTGTATCGTTCAGTATATATTTTTTAACTCTTCGGCACGACACAATTACTGTGCAGCGAAATAAAAAACAAACAGACGCCCAGGTACCTGTCAAATGGGATAACGCGCCGGGATTTCGGGATCACAAGACCCATTTTCCTCTGTCAAAATTTGAGCGAATACGATATGTGGGATCATCGGAACCGACAGGCGAGCTAAGCCGGGCGGCGGCGTGTAGCGCACGGAGGATCCCCGACGTCTAATCTTCCATTCCACCTTTGGTTTATACAAAAACAATATGAATTATTCTTTGTTGGCATCTGTCGAGCCGCCCGGAGACTCCGCAAACTTAATTTAGCCGCCAAATATATTTTTTATCCGTTTATCGTTCGACTATTTCGCTTTGTCTCTCTGAATTTTAGATTTTTCATCGAAAATAAGATTGGAATTATCGTATAATTGAAGATATAGTGTAGGAATAATCCTACATTTAGGATTTTTTTGTAGGTAATTTAATTTTAAGTAAACGATTATTTTTATTTCATAAAGATACGTAGCGTGGGAAGATGAAGTATGGGTAGACATATCGAGTGGGATGATCGGTATTGGTGAGCTATTAAGAAGCGGAGCATTTTGACCACCAACGACCATAGACATCTGCACAATATCTACGCAGATGCGTTGTTCTATTTATATTCCTCCCTTTCCCTTTCCTATGGGCCACCGGCTACTCACAAACCGCACGAAACGCGACAGCATAGCCGCCACTTCACGCCGCTACCGTGTGAGGGACAACTCTCCGTCCCATTTCGCTACGAAGCAGCACGACACTACCTCTTACTAAAAGACTGAAGTTTTGTAAACGAGGACCCTATCTGTACGGACGGGTATAAGTTGAACGCTAAAATACTAATATTATAAATCAGCTTCTGCCCGCGGCTTCGCCCGCGTGAATTTCGGACTTAAAAAATTATTAAAAATTTTAACTTATTATGTTATTCTGATATGAAAGCTATATTAATGTAAAGTTTCATGAAAATCCGTCCAGTAGTTTCGGAGATTAGCCCGAACAAATGGACAAACAGACAAACAAAAAAAACAAAAATCATAGAAAAGTGTTCTGTTACTCTTTAAAATCGCCCCCATTAATTTTTCGTAAATATATTCAATGTACAGACACTAAAATTTTCCTATTTTATTATATGTATAGATGCGAAAGTTTGTGTTTGTTACTCTTTCACACAAAAACTACTGAACGGATTTTCATGAAACTTTACAGTAATATAGCTTTCATATCAGAATAACACAATAAGTTAAAATTTATAGGCATTTTTGAAGTCCGAAATCCACGCGGGCGAAGTGCGGGCGGAAGCTAGTCATCAATATAAGCTTGTTTGTTAAAATAAATTAACACGCATGCAAACATGGCGACGACTGTATCTATTTCTATTTGATCTCCTGATCAAATGTAAGTCGTATGTTTATCAATAGAGACGCGGCTTAAAATCTCCGCCGCTCGGAAGCGATCTCAATATATAAACTGGCTTAGGACTGACGTGCGTATGACGTCAGCTCCCTGGGGGAGGGCGGAGAGAACGGAGTGACACATATCAAAACATTAAATGAAATGATAATGTTTTTATTCAAAATATAATTATAAAAGTAAAAGGTGCATGCTTGTATGCAGACGAATTGGGCCGGTACGACTGGGGAGATACCTCTCACTTACACGCCGCCGGCGTAAAGTAACAGCTGTCGCGTTTCGTGCGGTGTGTAAGTAGCCGGTGGCCCATGGGGGTGGGAGGAGAAAGGAGGGCAGCGCATCTGTATAGCCTCTATGCGGGTGCCTATGGGCGTAGGTAGTGATAAAAATGGCTCCGACTGCTCGTTTGCCCCCCTATACCATAACAAAATAATAATATTAAAATTACTTGTTTACCGTCAAATATTACACCTACCACGATCCCAACATACTTACTTCTTTACCTTACTTCTTCTACATTCATAACTCTCTTCATACAAACACGCTGGGTGAGAATCTAATTATTAGTATCTATAGAGCAGTTTTTTTATTAAATCGTTTGAAAGGGTCCCCGATAGTAAAAAATTATTTTGCTGCAAATCAAAATGGGGCTTTGCATAATCTCAAGATGCCCGGATGTCTATGGGCTTTAGGACTTACCGTTTGACTGCCGTACCTCGACATATGGACAAACAATATATCGACATAAAACCTATATTGATATGTTATTAATTCATTTTATAATGAGACTCAAACTGGGGTCGCAAATTAACTGACGTCACTGTATTTGATAGACAATTACAGATTTGCGATATGCTGCCATAGCACGTCCGCTCACGGTTTGTTTTGGCACCGGTCGGTATCGGCATTTAATCTGTCAGGAGAGCCGGTATCGATCCGTTGTCATGACGCCCATCACTAATTGGTCGCCGTTTGATCTGTCTTCCTGAACAACAAACTTAATGAGTGGATTATTTCCGCTGTCTTGTAAGAATGTCATTATTATCACCAGTCCATGGAGGAGGAAGGGCCACCTATATAACCTCTATGCGGATGTATTGGGCGTCATGAAAATCTCTCGGACTTACTTACCCCTTGTGCCATAAAAAAGCCTCATTTACTACTTTTTTCTTTGGTATATGGTACGGATCTCTTGGCCAACACCTGTACTAACGCTTCACCTCAGGAAAGCGTCGTAAGTTACGCGTACTGCCTGTCCCGGTTTCTATCCGCCAGTTTCAGGCTGGTTATCGAACTCCTCATCCTATCTTCAGCCCTAGTTGACCAACATTACGTTTTCCCAAACATGGCGCTACTTAAAATATAGAAAAATAATCTCCTATGAACAGCATTAATTACTTTAAAAACTTAACACAAACTATGTGATCCTTCAAATATTTCATTCTGACTTATGGCATTTTACGCGAGTGAAACCGCGCGACGTAGCGAGTATTGAATAAAAGAGTAAAGATGTAAAAAGGCGACGAACGGTTATGACAAAAACATTTGGAATGTCCTTATTGGTTTGGCGAGACGCCAGGCCCTCCTGACGTTTGAAGTAAACAAATTAATCTTGTAACTTGTAAATATTGCCCGCTGTGCACCCTTTTATAGTCGCCATCTTAATAAACTACTTTGACATGTGTACATAAACGGTTACATTCTAGTACAATCTACGAAACGCTCTGCTCTGGTCAAATTGCATTGCATT
>LUGF01041413.1:141990-155170 GCA_001625245.1 Calycopis cecrops
TAGAACGAACGAAAGAAAAGGAAAAGAGTTATGTCGTATTGTAGAACAGGCTCGATCTATTTGTATTATCGAGAGTCCTTTGAAAACAAAAGGTAGCATACAAATAACAAATTACTAGTCCATCGCACCTTCTGCCATCTAGGTACTACGTGAGACGATGCTCAAATTGACATTAGTGAATCAGCAAAAAACTAGAGCACTATAATTGATTCTAAACTTTCTTGCCCCTACTATCTCGATATATTTATCGAGATAGTCGGATACGTCTATTGACTTCGAAAGGATTTATTCTTCTTTTATTTTTTTGTCCAATGTTAATTGTAACTTAAATCAAAATAACGTACTGTAACATTATTCAAAGAGAAAAGTGAGAACTTTCTCACTGCACTCGATCTAACGTTATGGAATTTTTCATTTTGGGTTTTTTTCATTATCATTATCCATCATGGAATTTATTTGCTATGAAATTTAATGCTGTTACGAAATGGATAATAAAACACCAAATGATTAGCAGACACAGCAAATACTATCTAACCTGCTTAGTGTTTACATAATGTAGGGAAAGGGAATAGGGAATACGAAAGCAAAAGTTTACGTAAAAGGTTTCATAGGTATATCTTTAAAGACGAAAACCATATATACAAATTACATTAATATTTTTATACAGAAACAACAAGCCTTTTGATATTCATAATCACATTGACAAAATCTAAACGACCGCTGTTTGTTTAGCGCCCGCATCCATAAACATAGATTTTTGGCACAAAACAAAAATGGATTCCCGTGTCTGACGTGTGCAAACAATGAAGTCGGTGGTTCGCAGTAATCGGAACAATTCGTACGGAGGAGCCTTTGTTTTTCCGTTTGTTGCCGCGGCCCGTGGCGCTGCGATTTCCCCGCCCTTTGAAAATATTTTTTATTAAATTAGGAGAACAATGTCAAAGGCAATGGCATTCCACAAGCATACAGCCTTATTTATACAAGATTGAATTTATTGAATTTTAGAAGATGTTTATGGTATTATTAATATTTGATAAGTCCTGTTAGATGTAAATGCTTATTTTTTAGTTGGAGAAAATTGATATTATGTAGATCCTCAGTCATACGCGTAAGTCTAAAGTTAGGTTCAATAATCTAACTTTTGGCTTACAGTATGACTCGTATTTGGGTACTAACACATGCTAACATCTTACTTTTATCAAACTTTACATAATTTGTATGCTTTAATTGTCGTATGTGAAAGTTAAAATCGATGAAAAGAAAAAGATTTTAGTACTAAAGAACATTTTATACTAAAAACACCACATTTTCTTGGTCTCTCGTGAGCGTAAAAAATATTTTTTTAAAAATAAATAATGGTCTATATGGACATACATTTAATAAATTGTTATCAATAACGAAAATCTCGCAACTCTGTAGTGCCGTCGGAATATAATATCCAGAGAACCACGCATATATACTTCAGATGTACAATTTGGAAAATAAATCCGTAAAAATGGCGCGCCGCCTCGTACAATGGTATTTAATACCTCGTTTATTTCAGTCTGCCTCTGATTCCGCCGCGTTTTTGTTCAAACTCCCTTTGATCGCTACAGCTCCGCCGACCTCCCCGACCTATTGTCTTCTCGTTTTATAGATATTTGTCTTCGAGATAACAAACGAAATTATTTGATGACGTTTTACAGGCTTTTGTTTATTACATTCATTTTATTGTGTGTGACAATAAAATTATCTTGTTTTCTTAAGAAGACATCTAATTTTATGCTGCCGTGCCTCAATAGAAATAAAAGGTCACTTCTTCCGTCTGTCTGTCCTTATGTCTGTCTGTTCGCAGGTAAGTCTGAGAAGACCTTTTTCTGAGTAACGCGTAAATGAAGCTGAAATTCTAGTCAAATATCGGGGTTTGCAAACTCTTGAGGGGCAGCAAAAACTTCAAAGCTATCGAAAAATTCAGCCGGGTATGTGCATAATATTTTCTATGCGGTAATAAAGACCACATACACTTGACCTGCAATCATGAAATCTACGAAAAGTAAGAAGTACAACATGGGGATAAATTCGGAAGTTGGTAAATTTTATTTACGTAACTAAATAAACTTATTTTTTATACTTCAAACAAAATGAGTGCAGGTGCCTGCAAATGTATGTTAGTTAATGTATACAGATTGTAGTGGCATTAGTGTGCCAGTGTGCGAGTCCGACTCGCACTTGGCCAGTTTTCTTGTTAAACTAACCGTGAGCAATGTCGTCCAATAAAACTTACCTTTCATTTAGGTCACGCGCGCAATTGTGATAATGTTATGAATTTGTCAAGTAAATCCAACATCTTGTACATCGGAGAGCACACCTTTTTGGAAAAATAACACTGAGGATAAGATGGAGGGTCTGGAAGGACGTGCGTGCGGTTGTGTCTTGGAGAGGGATCAACTCTATTATTGTGAAGCTTAGCGTTAAAAACATCGCCGTGTACCCGTCTAAAGCAATATTCTTTGTTGTATCAAAGATATTTTAACGTGCCCTACATTTTTTTTGTATTTATGTACCGTTCAAAGGGAATGGAACCCGCATATGATCATTTTGTTGTTCGTCTGTCTGTTCGTCTTTCAAGACTTCAAATATAGAGGTCAGCAGCCCCCCAGAAACGATAGAAAAAAATACTTATAAAACGCGCATACTTAGAACTCTCTATGCAATTGCATGAAGTCTATAACCAGGATTGAACTTCCCGTAAACGTTGATTCGTAATGTTTGGCCAGAAGTGAACTTACAATACAAGGGAATAAATCCAAAAATTTCTGTCACGCACTGGAATGTTAGTAGTTCTTAGTTGAAATAAGGGTGCTGGGAAGTGTGGGGCCTAATGACTTTAAGGGGCCTAAATGGATGGGGACACTTCGGCTGGCATCTGGTGATCCGCTCGCAAGTTATCTTTCAAAATGAGGTGAGGACGAAGATTGTAGGAAACAAACAGTTCACATACTAGATTATTATAATATGCCAGTTGCGCCTCTTATTTTTACTCGCGTGAGTTACGAACTCACGGAAACAACGGGATGATAAGTTGAGATCTATTCTCACATATATCGAATATGTATATACAAAAACTTCATAAAAACCAGGCGAGCCAATTTGGAGTAGCCTCACTACATGTACCTACCTCGTCACGAGATTTTATCATTCATTCTCCAACGCTGCCAATTGAACTATATTGCCGCACTCCAATTGTCAAATGTATTCGATATGAAAATAAATGATGATTATCAAGTAGAGATCTACTGTCAAATATCTTAAAGTGTATAAGATTAGATTTGCCAGTTGATCTCTTCTATACATTTTTTTCATATCTTCACTTGACAATAAGCAAGTGCGGCAATAACGTTCAATTGGCAGTGTTCGAGTGAGCGGAGGTGGCAGAGGTGGGATTACCTGAAGTGGTTTGGCTCCGCGCCTGTATTGGGCGACTTTAATATGGAACGACTCGTGATATCGCCGACTTCTGTTATTACTATGACCGACCCACTTAAAAACCTTCATATTTTCCGCTCTTAACGGCCTCACGATGGTACGGAGGTAAAATGAACTGTAATGTAATGATCTAAGGTTCACATTGGTGTACATATACGCCGCTAATGTAATTGCTTCCCGTACAAATAAAATAGATGTATCTTATCTAATTACGACGTTTGTTTGTTTACATATGACGAACCTACAGTTTAATGATTTAGCTTTGAACAATTGAATGAATGAAACATTATTTACTTAAGAAATAAAATACTCGAATTATGAAAAAATATGAATAGCAAAATCATGTGAAACAGTAACGCTGAGAAAATGGTTTACCGAGTAACGCTTCTTGCGTTACTCAGTAAACTCCAGCCTCGCTCAGAGCTGACTCACAATTTAAAAAAAAACGATTTCCCATTAAATCTACAACCAAACATATCGAATCAATTTTATTAATAAACATTAATATTTTGTCTGTGAACGTTTTGCTATTGTTAGCAAAACTTTGTGTTTACAGTTGATACAAATTAAGTTTCTACCATAATTTAATTTGTGGTGTAAATTCACAAAGCTCAGCGTTATATTAAATGTTTGATCACAGCTTTCATATTTATCCATCGGAATTTCGTTATTATAGTTTTACTAACCGTGTCCCGCGGTTTTAACCCGAACAATTGATTTTTGGGCTTAAAAAGTATTTGTTATGTTACTCCAGATTGTGATGGCATTTCAGACCAACCTGTGTGGTTTTTGGACTGCTTCGTACATGATAATGTTCTAAAGAAAATAAATAAAAAAGAAAATCTATTACCGTGCCAAATTTTGTCCGATTCCTTTCAGTATTTTTGATAGTGTCAAACATTTCGCACTTATTAAGGGAGGAGTTCAACTACAAACACTGTGACATGAGACATTTATATGATACAGCTAGCTACAGCTAGTCCACGAAAGTTTCTTTCTGAGTATCACCCTACGCACGTTGTTACACCATCAGTCGTAAATTGCTTGAAACCTCCTGAACAACAACTTTTCTTAAGACCATCAAGTGTCAAACGCATAGTTTACGCTTCTATAAAGGACATACAGGCGCATTAATGCTTGTATATGGAAGGAGATATCTAAAAATACTTTTTTTGCATTTCTTTTGGCGGTAAATCGCGGGCATAATGTATATAAAACTAATAGGTACTTATACAAGTATAAGAAGCGTACATAAGTCGAGTTGTGGCTACCGAGGTCTGGCGCCATGCCAAGTACCTGGGGCTTAGAGCGGGACTTGCCGACCGCGGCTCAAGTCCGCCCGCCGCAGCCTCACCGCGCCACTTATCACCACCGAACACTAACCCACGCATTAATACGTGACTTAGCTCTTGTATTATAATCTCATGTGTCGCACGATTCACGAAAGTATCCTTCGAGTGGTGGCAGTCTCGAGGTAAACCAAACTACGTGTATTATAACATGACGCTATAACCAATTTGCTTATTTTTTTCCCCCATAGTATAGAGGGGTTTGCCCCTCTATACAGTCGGAGCCATTTTCATGACTACTGACTCCCATGGACAACCGCATAGAGGCTACACAGATGCTCTGTCCTCCTTTCCTCCCACCTTCATGGGCCATCGGCTACTTACACACCGCACCCGACAGCACAGCTGTCTCTTTTCGCCAGTCACGTGTAAGCGAGAGGTCCGAAAAGCTGACGTCATAACTGTGACACTGTGATATAACTAAATAAATGACTGTGACCAAAACGTTCATTAGGATTGTTGGGGATCACCGCTGTTGGATGTTTGTGCCCCCTGACTCCTGTGTTCCAAGGCTTCCTAGGTGAGTTAGTTAGAGAAACTAGACGATTAAAAGATACGACAATTACTTAGGAATTATATTTTAGATGTTATCCGGGTAAGCGCTGTACAGAGAGTATGGTTTTATATCGAACATTATAAAGTGAAGACTAGGTTGTTGTGAAAATGTATTACAAATTAGGCAATGGTGCAAGGTGTGTAATATAGGTAGGTACAGGATGTTGTGGACTCAAAAGTTAACATCTAACATATTAACTTCCAACTATTCTTCTTCTTCTTCTTAAGTCGGTCCCTCACTTCTGAGGATCGTGGCTTCGATGGAAACGCTGCAATAGATTTCTCCATGCATTTCGGTCTTCCGCTTGATGTAGAGCCTGGGACATCGGCATATGCAGCTCTTCGGACACCTGATCAGAACATCGTCTGGGATTTCGTCCTCTTGGTCGTTTGCCATCCACGTTGCCGGTTACAATGAGCCTCTCTAGGCTGTCTGTATCTCAGCGTGCTATGTGACCAAAGTATTTTAAAATTAATCCGACTATAAGGAAAGATATTAATTATTGATAATAGCTGCGCTCCGCGGTTGCACCCGCGTAAATTTCGAGTCCGTGGAAAATAGAAAATCGTCTCATGGCATCCCATAGGAACATTTTTTCGGGATAAAAACTATCCTCCAATTAATTAATCCAAGTTACTCTCTATATGTGTTCCAAAATTCATGAAAATAGGTTCCGCAGTTTTTGCGTGAAGGAGTAATAAACAAACATACAAACTAGTAGTAGGATATGGCTGCTAATAGCAACAAGGCTAGAACAAACAATCGAGCACTATCTAAAGAACCAATATAATAAAGTTCTTACAATTGTCGTAAAAAATACGGGAATTTGGTCTTTGGACGTTTTATCATATAAATTTTTCAATAAAAATAGAATCTTATGTGTACTTACTACGAAGAAATATTTTGGTACCATTTATAATTCCAAACGTAACCTTGAAACGAACGAAAATACGGTAACCTTGTAATAATAGGATCGCTAGTGCGTCTGTCTATAAGTCTCAAGAAAGAGGAATAAGTGTATCGTGTAAGAGGTAGGGCCACTGCATACTTGCATGCAGCCGAATTGGACCGGCACTACCGGGGAGGTGTCTCTCGCTTACACGAGACCGGTGTAAGGTGACAGTTGTGCTGTCGCGGTTCGTGCGGTCTGTAAGTAGCCGGTGGCCAGTGGAGGGGTGGAGAAAGGAGGCGCATCAGTAGGTATAGCCTCTATGCGAATGTCTATGGGCGTCGGTGGTCATAAGAAAAATATTGTTTGCCCCCTATATCATAAAAAAAGTCTTTTACTAAAAGATATTCAAGTGACGACTATAAGTTGTGCTGACGGGTTGTAACGGGCTTAGTGAGTTGAATTATTAGCAGGAGCAGGGTTAAGGCGAGACGAGGGTCCCAGCTAGTGATGCCGCTCGATAGGCTTATATCGATAGACTATCGATAGTCTTCGGTAGTGTGGCAATAGTGAGAATATCGATAGGACTATCGATAGTATCCATATTTTTATGATCTACAATAGTATCGATACTATCTAACTTTGATAGTCGCTGTGCTATCGATACCTACTATCGACAGTATCGAATGTTTTCGACAATCGAGTTATCGAAACTATCAATAGTATCGTAAGCACAGCGACTATCAAAGTTAGATACTATCGATCGTATCAATAGCACAATGACTATCAAAGTTAGATACTATCGATAGTATCTATACTATTGTAGATCAGAGTGTTGCCATATTTTATGCTATCAATACTATTGATAGTCCTATCGATATCCCAACTGATTTTCGAGGTCAACTATCGATAGTGGAACTATCGATAGTTCGGCACCGCTAGTCCGAGCAGCGACATGATAAACTGTAATTGGCGAGGAGCACCAAGGTTACGGCGTGGCGGCCCAATTAGTGATGTTCAGCTATCACCAGATAAATCTATACAATAAAGTTCATTTTTATTTGAGTAAATGTGAAAATATAGGAAATAAAAAGTTGAAAATACTTTTCGACCTATTCTCATAACTACCATGTAGACAAAGAAAAAATTTATTCAGGAGATTATGAACTAACACCCATACAATACATTTTTATATAAAGGATTGTGTTTTGTAAAGAATAGTAATAATATTACACACTCCTAAAGGAGCGTTCAAGTATTACGTTACGCAATTTGGGGAGGAGGGGGCTCTTGTAAAACGTTACGATACGTTATAGGGGCGGGAGGGGGGTTCCAAACAACGTGTTACGTAACATTACTATTTTTTAATGAAAAACGAATACCCGAAATTGGCAAAATTCGAACAAATTATACCTTTTTTGTTTTTTTATGCTCAATTTAAATAAAAATATTAAAAGTCGGGTGTTACATAACGTTTTAGAGGGGAGAGGGTGGCTAAACAACAACGTTACTGCGCATTACATGGGGGCGGCAGGTACAAAAATCAAAAATTGCTTTACGTAATACTTGAATGCTCTATAAGTATTCAACGTTCTAGTTTATTTGGTTGAACGTGCTAATCTCAGGAGCTACTCGGTCCGATTTACAAAACTCCTCGGGTACTAGAAACCCCATTTACCGTGGAAGGTTGTAGTTTATACCCCCCACGCTATGATATATTATTCACTATCAATTATTGCAGCAAAACTTCGATAGTAATAATATTAAGGATGAAAAACAAATCCTAGAGCCTTATGAATGATCATTGTATATTCAATAAATCTTTATCATAGGTCATAGAAAATCATCGCTTATATTTGACATCACATCCACTTTTTTAATATATTTAAATATAAAAAAATAGTCAACTGATTAAAATATTATCATCAGGGCTTGTTAAATAAATTAAATGTCGAAATTCAAATTTAAACTCCAAACGAAGGACGTTATATATCGTTACGCCAAAAAAGAAATATACTTGCGTAAATGCCCTTTTAAGTGAAAGGTATAAAAATTTCAATTTCCTACAGACGGCACACATCCTGGCGGCTGACCCTTGCGGGCCGCCCCCGCCCCGCGGCCCCGCCTTGACCGCCCCTGCCGACGTTTTGTTACAAACTTTAGCGCAAATCTGTTCTCGTTTTTAGGGCACCATCATTCATCGTTAGTTGGGTTTGGTACGAAGCTGGCTGATCTCCGGTTACCTTTCTACATATTACTGACTTGTTTATTTTGATTTTGATCGCGCGACTAAAGTTGTTTATAATGGCTACGAGTCCACGCAGATGAGATGGAAATCATGGAAACTAACTTTGACTATAATTGTAAGAAGTAGTGCTGCAACAGTGGACTTGGGCCGTCACGACGGGGGAGGTAATTATCGTTCCAATAATGTCGCCTTAAAAGTGGTGGCTCTGCGTGGTTTGTGAGTAGCCGGTTTCCAATTAGGGAATGGCGTGAAAGAGGGCCATAACATTTGTGTATAACGTATACACATATAATCTATCTATTTCGATGACCAGGCTGGTGCAGTGGTGCAGGGCTCGGATAAGTGGAGCATGTCGCGCCAGGGCCGCGGATTCGAATCCCGCCTAGGTGATAGATGTTTATCTATGTATTATATGTATTTCTATGATACAAAATAATTAAATATATAAGATTTCTTGAATTTATAAAACAAATACAAATATATTTCTATTGTCTAGTATCCGTAACACAAGTTCTTACGGTACTTGGCAAGGGGCTAGGCTAAAGTGGTGCAAAGTCCACATATATTATTATTATAGTATGTAGCACAAGAAAGCGGAGTTACGCATGTTTACTGACGCAAACCTATGATCTGTGTCTCTGCATGTTGCTAAAATGTTTCAAAAAATCGATTCACTCAAACAAAACCTGTCAATCTTTCGTTATCATTCTCAGGGCGAACTTCAACCTACAACCCCGGGACGTTCGGTTATTAATAAATCCGAATTTGTTTGCTTCAACTTCGACGAACTTATTCAATAACGTTATATTAATCAATGAGTAAATACCTCAAAGGCAAATTTACACTCGCGTCGGTTGGAACTAATAGGAAAGTTCCGATGAACGGGTCCACCGCAACTGGGCCGTACGGGCCGAATTATAAAAGTTATAAAACGGACAACTTTCCCAACTTATAACTTATACAAGTGTTGTTTGTAGTGCTTAAGCTCCTAAGCTGTTAATGTGAATCAATTAACATCCAGTAATAAGCAACAGGGCAGCTGGATTTAGTTAACACCTCGTACCGATCAAAGAGTAAATTATATTCTCTTTGAAATGATCATGTTTTGGTGGGGATTTGTTTTGATAACTTTATCTCGCGAGTATTTAGCAATTCTGCATCTTAAAGATGTTAATCTTAAGACGAATATCGTTCTCAAATTAATGTTCTTGGCTGCTCTAATAAGCCACAGACTTGAAAATAAATATTTTTACTTCTCAATCTATAAATTAGACTATGAACTGAACTTTCAAATTGGCGTAAAACCGAGTCCGAGTAATAAACAAGTATTAGCCCCTTCTCTAGTTCTAACTTTATTAATATAAAATATCTAGGGTATAATGTTTAGAGGCTATATTTAAATAACCTTATTATACAAATACAGAAATAATATCTAGTTGTTTAAACCAGACAACGATTTGTTTTTCCACTTTGTATTGACGTTGTGCTTCGTTGAACAAGATTTCACTTCGCTAAAGTCAATTGAAACAGATTTAAATGTCGGATGGTAATTATAATGTTTTCAAGAGTTCCCGGCCTTTTGTATTGTTTTTTAGTTGCTTTATAATTGTTAATAAGAAATTGTTAATTGTGAATTTCCAACAGATGCACTTTTTTCTCCTTGTTAAATATTCATTTGAAGATTAAGTTGGAAGTTACTAGAGATTTCTCTTGCTTTACTTACTCAGCTTCTTTATATTATCCTAACTAATATTATAAATGCGAAAGTTTGTGTGTTTGTTCGTTTGTTACTCCTTCACGCAAAAACTGCTGAACCGATTTTCATGAAATTTGGCACACTCATAGAAGGCAACTTGGATTAACACATAGGATATTTTTTATCCCGAAAAAATGTTCCAATGGGATGATTTTCTATTTTCCACGAGATTGAAATTTACGCCGATTAAACCGCGTGGCGCAGCTAGTATCTTATTATTTATCATGTAAATGTTACAATAAAACTACAATTTTGCTACTACCTATTTTAGCATACAACATAAGTACCTATATTGTTACGTGAAAACTAGTTCAAGGAATCATTCGAAAATCACCGGTCCATAATAAATGAACCAGCAGATCTCAGTCCGTTGTACATTAAAAGCGTCACTGATGGAGCCATTTCCCGCACAACACCAAGTATTTTTGAGATTCGGCGGCGGGCCGGCTATTTGTCATCCCGTGGTGCGGTAGTAAACACGAAAACACTGGCGTCGCCATGTCTCGCAAACATTTGGCGCTCTTCCTTCCGCCGACTTTCACGCACATTCCTCTTCGGACAGATACTTATATTCCCCCTGTCGATTAT
Organism: Calycopis cecrops; assembly: GCA_001625245.1. Classification (NCBI taxonomy): domain Eukaryota; kingdom Metazoa; phylum Arthropoda; class Insecta; order Lepidoptera; family Lycaenidae; genus Calycopis; species Calycopis cecrops. The sequence goes on from LUGF01041413.1 coordinate 152,842, forward strand.
AATTTATTGCAGTACTAATATTTTATTGCAGTGTACTTTAGAAACGATTTAAGACCTGCGATATGAAAAAGTATGCGGTTACTCCTCATATTTTTCCATAACCAGAGGAGCGTAATGCGGCACCGTGATTACGTCGCTTACGTCTCTTGTGCATAAATACTTCTGAATAGTGTACTTCAATATACAATAAAAGGAGAGTGTCGTACCTGACACACATAGCTTCTTTTACTTTCATATTTATACGTGTTTAGAAATTGAGATGTTGAGTAATGAGTTATTACTGCCCTATAGTAATAAGCATGACAATCACAATAGGTTCGGACCAAAAAGTGTTTGCTTTAATTTCTATTAACAGTCCGGAGTCAGGAAGTTAGTGGTGTGAGACATCCATGCCTCGGAAAGCCGTCGGCCATTCGCCTAATTTCTCTTCAGTCGTTTCGGATTGCCGTTGGTCTGTAAGCCTATCGCGGATAACATTTTACCTCTTAAGGCAAAAGTGATTGGATGTTTATGCATACGTCGAGATTTAAATAAATGTTTAGCCTATAATTACTACTTCTCATATTATTTACCCCGGTTTTATCTGGGATACATATTATTTGATTGAGCTACATTCATTTGTTGCCAGTGATATTTACGACCAAGCTGTCGTGTCACATAATACGTTATATGTTTACTAGCCTGCTCTTATTTCGTGAACCTCTAAACTTTCCCTCACGCCTCTTGGACCCGTGCTCTATTTACCGGCTAATCTTGATCTAATTTCGCGAGATGACTTGCGTTCGTTTCCGCCGCGTCAGCACTTCACGAAATTGCCTACTTTCGTATAAATTTACACCGAATGTCGATTAAAAGTATTTTTAATTCCTTTTTTGACATGTTTGATGATTGGATCGCACCGGGTCAGCTCTTTTTGCCTTCGCTTGTAAATGTTAGGCGAGAAAGTTTACATAGCATAGGAGGACAATTAATATGTCTGGCGGCTAATGCCCATGTTGTTCACAAGGTTGCAGTTATATTGTTCTCCTTTATATCTATCAATCCTCTTTGGTGAACCGGCTATTCGGAAAACGCACATAACATAGCTAAGAGAATTTTTCACAGCTCTGTGCAATTGTTTGATCCTAATCAAGCGATCATGTTATATCGACCTAATGCGTCACAATTTTTATTTACAATACTTACATTAGATAATATAATACCCCGATCTTTTTCTTACTTCAAATCACTAATGAACTTTTATGAGTTTAGTTCTGTAATGGCTCTTCAAACTTCGCACAAACTACCAGGAAGAAAAACTCAAAGAGAAAAAAAGAACTCGAAGAGAAAAATTAAGAGCGAAGATGGCGCTGCTATATCTAGTATGGTTAGAATATTATGATAATTAAGTATCTTGCTCCCAACGTATTTTTTGCTTTGCTGTTACTTGTTGGTTTTTGCGTTCCGCACGACTGACCAAAAAAACGTCTTTGAAGACGCTGCGAGCGCAGCCTCAACAAAATAAATGTTATTTCTCTACAACTCTCTTTATAAGTCCAAACCAAATCAAAGTATTTTTGTTTATATCCTGAATGGGAGGATACACATAAAAGGAGACATTTTAAAAACCACCGGTGATTTGGGGAGATCAAGCAGACAAACTGCAAGAAGTGCTCTATAATGTTACGCTATATTATCATTTTATTAACAAGAAAAAACCAAAGTACCTTGAAATTCTTTGTTCGTATGATTGATTGATAATAAACTTAATAACTTAATAAAGACAACAGATGGCTGATAAAAGGTGAAGTACAGGAAGGCTGTAGGATTCTGGTACAGCGTAGACCTTCTCAATGATTAAGCCTTTTTTCCTCGTGGTACCACTGTGGTCACCATGATCGGATGCAGATCGTAAGGCATCGAGGTTCCATTTGGATAAAATAAGTGTTATAGGATTTTTCAATTTTGTATAACTATATTTTTATTAATCTAATATTAAATCGGGAAGTACGAGGTGTAACAACTCGGAGACGGTATCTCGGAGAGCATTTCAATACTTTATACTCCGTGGCAACCATTTCATGGTCCTAATATTGCATTCCTATAATTATATAGATATAATTTCTAAGGTGTTGATATAAGATTTTTCCTTCTTTTTCTTTTTTTTAATCGTTACTTTTTATTGTTTGTACCGCAGTGGCGTAGGATTACTGAATAAAGATATATCTACTCCATCCCACTGCTCACACTCCCTGAGCGCTCGAAACTCATCACACAGGCCCTATAGTATAGCATATAGTCGGTACTCACTTGGCACTGCTGCGGCCCCTGTCGGTTGGGCGAGGCGGGC
>LUGF01041413.1:164613-183017 GCA_001625245.1 Calycopis cecrops
GTGCACCGTGCATATTACCAACACGCGACGTCACGACATGTGACGTGATGACAGTGTGTATTCTGAAAACTGGAATGGAAGTGTATGGTTGTGTACTATGGACTCAATAAATAACGAGTCAGATGAAGATTTTGAAGAAGATTTAATTCAAATTTTGGGTACTATTTAAAAAAAAAAATAAAATTATTTTGTAGACAGAGAAAAGAAGTTTCCTCTGTCTACGTATATGACAGTTCTCGAACGACTGACGCGTGGCGTTGGGTGTTGTCTAGAAACATACTGCGCGAGCCGCGTCGGATGGCGTGTTTACCCCCACCAACGGCAACACACCGACCTGGCTAGTCTAGATCGGATGGCGTGTTCGCACATGGCGTCGCGTCGGATGTTAAAAGTGTGTTTCTGGTCATAAGAAAACAATACATTAGATTCGACTCAACACGCATCGTGTTTCATCGGGTCGCGTGGCGTGTTAATAATGTGTTTCCGCCTTAAATGAGGAAAGAAGCCAGGCTTATGAGTTTGTTTGACGTACGGGGCGTGCCTAATGAGATTAAGTCAACACTATTGTATGTTACAAATAAACAATATACACCGTGTTTAGTCAGACAGAATAGGTAGCTAGGTAGCTGGTGTTAGTACACCTTTTACTATTTCTATCAGTATATGAATTATCATTCCTTTACTAGCAACGTAACTCTGCTTCTTATGGCGATATATTATGGACATTTGTATTACCTAATATTAACACGAGATACATCAATACACACACAGGTGTACACGTATATATCGAACACCTGAGTAAACACCACCGTATTGCACGCTCCGATTGGTAGACAGCAATTCCCGAGGCAAGCGTGTTTACGAGCGGCGTCTCAAGACGGATCAGTCCCCTGCCGCCACGGGACTGAGCGCGCAATGTTCACAGGTGTGTGCAGATCAGTCTCCTGCCGCCACGGGACTGGCCGCGCATGTTCACAGGTGTGTGCAGATCAGTCTCCTGCCGCCACGGGACTGACCGCGCATGTTCACAGGTGTGTGTAGATCAGTCTCCTGCCGCCACTAGACTGAGCTCACTATGTTCACAGGTGTGTGTAGACCACGCGATCAGGGACTGAGCTTTGTTTTTATTGTGTGCGAGGTAAATTATTATCGAATTATCCGTGACTTATGACTGGGTCTTAATGCTGGGTCAATGGATACAAACCATCAAAGCATGGTAGTAATTGTTTCTGTGATACTGTGGCCCCTTAATAAAATCGGATCCCGAATTAATACGAGGTTCTTAATTAACTGAGGATAGAAGGATATATTTAGGTTTTCACAGTTGTGGATTTTCTTATTGTTTTCATCAAGTCAAAAAAACCAGCTGAGGCAAGTAGGCCGCACACACTGAGGGTTTTGTTGCAACGAGAGGAGGTACCTCCGCGAGAGATGAGGAGAACCACATGAGCAAAGATTTGCTTGCCTTTTCTTAAGTTTCGTGATCTATAAGAGCTATTTAACTGATATAAGTTTTAGATACTCATTTAGCAGTTAGCAGTTACCCTAAAGTAGATTTTAGAATGTCTGTAAGTTTTTAATGCGTTAACTTAGAAGTATGTTTTTTCAAGGCATGAAGAGGAGGAACAGACCTATTTGACATCAATTCAGCTTGATCCTTTCCCGGGTTTCCGAGAGAAATGTTATGACAGACTTACAGACAGATGTACAGACCGACGGGCATCATAGTGATCCTATAATAGTTCCGTTTATTTCTCTTTGAGGGACCTTAAAAACGCCAATTGAACTCTCGACTTTTCTGTAATATACTTTAATATCCACTAATGCCTACAGTCTACTGAGGATTAGGTCCCATGCAAGTATCGTTAAGAGTAACAATTATAAAGTCCATTTAGAGTCGGTAATTACTTATTAAGTTGTTAGAGCTGCGCTTGTAGCTGCGGTCACACGCGCCCGGACTCCGGCCGGGGACTTGTACGCCGCAGGGGGTCGAGATAATTGTGTTGTAGCAATACTACCTCCTATTTTTTATGGAGTTTAAATTATATCAGTTCTATTTAAGTAATTAAATTATTCAGGAGCGACAAATGAAAAATGGGAATCATTTGGTGCTTAAATATATTGTTCGAGGTCTATTAACCGTAATACAAGTCCTTACTAGTTACGGTACTTAGCAACGAGCCTATGCTAACGTAAACTTCACAGATATTATTTTTATATATTTGCAATTGCAGATCCATTGCCCCCCTGCAGCCTCCTTCTCTGAATCTCACCAATGGGCCACCAATTTTGCGTATTATCTCAGATTAACGCATCCTTGAATTTAATGGCTTCGTTCAGGCAGCAAACTGCTGTACATTGGAGATAAAATTACAGCGATAATTACTGCGGCTGCGGCGGCCCTGCGACGGCGCTAGCCAAATGGACCCAGATAATTGTAGATAACCTACAATCTACATGTTATATGTGGTATATATTATGTAAACCTTTAACCTGATGATGAGTTATCGAAGCCGGTAATATTTTATGTAATTTAAATTAATAGAAAGTGGAAATAGTTTATTAAAGTATATTATTTATTCAAGATGTAAACTACATCCTACTAATATTATAAATGCGAATGTCTGTATGTTTGATTATTACTCTTTCATGCAAAAACCGATTTTCATGTAATTTGGCACACACATAGAGAGTAACTATGATTAACATATAGAATATTTTTGTGTTGTTCCTATGGGATGCCATGGGTTGCTTTTATATTTTCAACGGGATTGAAATTTATACGGGTGAAACCGCGGGGCGCAGGTAGTGTGTTCATAAAACATAGATGTATTCGTGTAGTTAGGCTGACCTGTATGCGCACAGGCAGAAATAAAGGACAGTTGCACAGCTGCTACCTACTCCGAATAAGAACTCTCCTTCGCCAGGAGAGTATGATCAAGCAAAAGATTATATTACTGCAGACCATTCAGTTAGCCGATAGTGGGCGGAAGGGTGCCAAATGCCAATACTACACTGCGGCCAGTTTCAGTTTGCAGTTACAAATTATGGCCTATCCGTTACGTCTCGTGCGTCGAAACGTCTACATTTTGGGCAACAATATTAATATCAGTAACCTAGCAACAAGGCAGTCCTTACACATAAAATGAACACCTTTTTATTTTGTGCTCTACATCTCTGGTCATTGCCATTATTTCATTTTTACCCGTTTAATATCTAAATATCTATTAAAATACTGCCTGTTTCGGTCCTTTTCCAACTTCCCTATCAAGTTTTAGCTATTGACCGTTCCGTAGTTTAGATTTCCCTAATTTGATGAATTGAATTTTAATTGAATTTCCCTAATTAGATACCCTATAGACCCTTTAGATACTTAAGGGTACATACCCTTAATATAATGCTTAAATGAGCTAGTGCTATAAAATAGCGAATTATTTTTATAGTCCTTATTACGTTTTAAAGTCCAGTTAAGTTCGTAATTTACTTTACACATGGAAACATTTTAATTTAATTACACCGCAGCAGTCGGGCTGCTTAATAGTAAAGTAACACTGTACAATGTACACCGTACATGTTGCATTGTAAGTTATGGTACAGTTTACTTGCGGAAAGTTTTTTCGTCACATTACTGGATAAAAAACGCGGGCTCTCTGACAAATATGTAATTTTTTTATTCAATATCTATAGAATATGTAAACTTATTATTTGTTTTCAACTGTGCACTACTTCTATGTAATTTTAATTTATCCTATATTTAAGGTTCCCTGGAAGAAATTTCAGTAAAGTAATAAGGCCGCCTTTGTGTGCATCCATACTGTAACATGTACTGTATTGCTTACTGTTTGTAATGTGCGCAATAAAGAACATTTTCATTTAATTTAAGTCAGTGATTGATTCAGCTAGTACGGGGTCTGCAGAAAATTCTATTCAGGACTTTGATTTTCTATAATTTTGAGTATAAAGGTCGCATTGATTGTTTTGGGCTATCTTGACATTACCCGGACAGTAACGTTGCTACTTTCTCTACGCGGTAAATTCGATACTGGATGAATCTATATGAAGAATCAAAGAGTTTTTTTTTGAACTTAAAAGTATGAACGTTTCGGTGTTCTTAGAAGGCAATGATAAATTTATAGTATTTTATGTAAATTATCAGTCACTAATCAGATTTTTCAGGTGCAATATATTAGAGTATGCAGTATGTTGTCACTTATCTTAGCAGCAACTGGCGCTCTTTACAATCAGTACTTGAAGCTGTTCCACAGTTTTAATAGTTTGTAGGTCTTTTTGTTTGATCGCGCATCACACGAACGTATTTACATACAAACTTTACGAATCTCTTAAGAAAGTCCTCGGCTGGGTTGCAGAATATAAAAAAATATTAGTTCTCTAGATTGGACGCGGGTGTAACCGCGGGGCATAACTAGTAAGTAATAAATCAGTATCCACTCGCGCGAATCGCTCACCCGCGGCGTGGCGAAGGTTCGCGTTCTTGTTGTGAGTGATGTAATATAATGGAACGGCGTTCATTAGGGCGCTCGTAAACGGCCCGTAAAGCATCTCCCAGTTTACTGCTCACGAATATTTGTGGTCGTGCTCGTAACGTGTGTGCTCGCGCCGCCGCAGTATATCTTCGTCATCGCCTTGGCATCTATTGACTTAGTGAGCGCTAGTGTTCGCAATATTTAGTTTGATCGAAATTGGATTCGATCAAAAAATAGTAAAAAATAGTTAGCGTTAAAAATGACTATGTTAGCTCGAATACAGTTGAAGTTTTCTTAAGAACACCAGACACTGTTTCAAACAATTTCACTCCTATGTTTTATACACTTATTGCGTTTCAATACTTCAAATTATATACTTCAATGTTCTTCGAAACACGCTGTGTACCTATGTTATAAGTTTCATGGTTAGTAGTTTATGTAGTATAACAGAGAAAAAATTGCCTTTATATTTATCTAGATACCTACGCAAATAAATGAATGAACTAAAGTTTTATCTAAGATTTGCGAATGAACGAACAAAATTATTGTAAAGTTGCTCTTGAACCTATTTGTATATTACAAGGTTTATAAGTTTTCTTTGAAAAGTACTAAAATGTCGTCTGTACTTTTGATTTCGTGACATAACTGGTGACGGAGAATATAAATCTACTTCAAACGCTTTCTTGCGGTTCATTAAGCTGCGTCTCTTGGTTTATTTACATATTTTGGAACCTCGACAGGTCATTTTTTTCAGTTTCCTGTGTTGCAACTGAATTGGGCGATACGACGGTACTCTCGATCAAACAATACGATTAATAATTTTAATATAAAATAACTCACGGGGGATGTTAAATGCTATCGGTAGTAACAGGTAGTGCCACGCTGCATGCAAACAGCAAATACAGCAGCAGCCGAATAATCGGGGAGGTACCTCTCGCTTACACGATACCGGCATCACTACATAGTATAAAACAAAGTAGCTTTTCGCCGTTTGTGTCTGTAGGCTTAGATCTTTAAAATCGCGCAACAGATTTTGATCGTTTTATAAATAGATAGAGTGATTCAAGAGGAATTATATGCATAATAACTGCATTTTTGATGTTCAAAGTCCACGCGGGCGACGCTGCGGGCGGAAGCTAGTAAAGTATCAACTGTGCTGACGCTGTTCGTGAGGGGTGTACCCGCTGATCCGTAAAGGGAGATGAAAGTTAAAAGCCATGTATCTGTTAATCTTTATGCGCATGTCCATGGGCTTCGTTAGTCATGAAAATCTTTGCGACCTCTCGTTGGCCCTCCCTTATATTATAAAAACCATATCCTTATACATATATCTAACCTAAACCTCAAGCCAATTCAGCTAAACTAAAGAAATCAGTGTCTGGATGAGCAGCTGGAGGTACTTCCTCGATCAGCCTCTCCTCTCTAATCCGGGCCAGCTCATGCCGCGCACGTCTCGTCTTCTGTTGATTCCAATTTACCAAATCTCTTCCTCGCGCCGCATAACAATTCAACGGAAATACTTTTTTGCTAGCTTTTACCCGCGGTTTTGCTCGCGTGCGTAATATTTTGTAATACTCTATCCCCTTTATAATACCTCTATGAATATGTGTACAAAGTTTAATAGTCGGTTGAGTTTTGGTATGAAAGCATAACAAACTAATTACAATAGCATTTATAATGTTAGGGATTGCTTATTATATACTTTGAATGAAAGGTGACGGTATAGTATCATCTCACTTTTCATGCGAAAAGTGTTCAACGGACTTGGTTGCGTTTTTTTTTTTTTTTTTTTTATGGTATAAGGGGGCAAACGAGCAGTTGTAGCCATTTTCATGACTACCGACGCCCAAAGACATCTGCATGGAGACTATACAGATGCGCTGCCCCCCTTTCTCCTCCCACCTCCATGGGCCACCGGCTACTTACACACCGCACGAAACGCGACAGCACAGCTGTCACTTCACGCCGGTCTCATGTAAGCGAGAGGTACCTCCCCGGTCGTGCCGGCCCAATTCGGCTGCATGCAAGCATGCAGCGTGGCACTACCTCTTTCAACTAATTATATTCAGATGTTATTCAGTGAAAGAATAATAAATATAAGTATATGAAAACTTTTGTATTTATAATTTTAGTGGAGTTATAACTATAAGTAAAAATATGATAAGACACAATTAATAAGAATGTGGAACAACAAAATTTATTTGTAAAAATTGTATTCAATCCGTTTAGTAGTTTTACGTAAAAGAAGCATAATACACACAAATGTTTTGTTTTAAGTGTGTGCGTGTGCGTGTTTGTGTTGTTATGTTTCTCAAGAACCTAAAATAATGAATACTTTTAGTGCAGATTTTAAGCAGGTGAAGCCGCGGGGCACAGCTACTGATCCGTAAATCATTAGTACTTTAAAGATGGAGTCATATGATGTCGGTGAATAATGTAATAAGTTGTGTGCGGTCGACCCCCAGGGCCTCCGAGGGTTCTGCGGGGGTCGAACCCCTCCCCCCGGCCCCCCGCACACGAGAGGGCCAGACAAAAGAGGCGCGATCTATCAGCGGCCCGTCGCCGCTCGGACCCAAACATCCGGACCTTCGTTTTCGCTTCCTTAAAATAACCGGGTCTCTACTCCCGTATTTTAAATGGGATTCAATAAGACGTAGGTTAAAGTCTCTTCGTACTAAGAGTGCGTGGAGATTTCAAAAATAAAATAAGAGAAAATGATGTGTGTTATACAGTAGGGGGATATGTTGTGTGACAGGAGAAACCGCTGGCGCTGGCTCGACGTTTGATTACCCCTACCGACTAAACCTCCTACGGGTGCCTTCAGCTGCTTTTAATGGAGGGTCCTGGATCTGCAGACAGACAGAGAGGCTGGACTCGGCGAACAGGCCAGACTCTACTCCACCAGCGGACTGTCCGGCCGCCATTGAGCAGTCTCGACGAGCGACGTCGTGACATTGGACCAGGTTCCCATCCCGGTCCGACACGAGCACGGAGGTGTTACTGGAGACGCACTAAGTAGCGTCTCCTTCCGTCCCGTTCGTCGTCTGCGGGGGGAGGCCGCGTCTGCGGCCTTAGTCGACGACTTAGCGACGGTAGTTAACATAATTGCATAATTGTTATGCTGATCAGGCGTGCGCTTGTAACTCTCTGAACTCTCAGATCGGACGAGACACGAGAGCATAACTGGCACTTGCGCCGCTGTCATGTGAGGTACCTCTACGATCGTTCCGGCCACACAGCTGAATTGTAGTACCTTTTAATTTTATTTAGTACGTTTGTCGTTTAGGAGATATGATTCCCGAGTCCTTGCTTCACTGACATCAGCAGAGGCGGCTTCGCTTTAAGACAATCATTTTGTGATAGCCAAAGGGAAATGTTTTAATACTGTATCATAGATGCAGCCGCGGGCGCAGTTAGTATGTATTACTAGACATAGCTCGAGTTGTTTACCCGAAGCTCTTTGTTCTCGCGAATAACATTTGAACAACGACAGGCCAGTAATTATAAATGAAATATAATGAAGGCCATTATACAGCCCACCCGCGCCTTCCGCTAATTACCTCCTATACAATACTCATTAATTCGAGAGTATTACCATTGTACCCACGTATCCTTTATTCATGAATAATAATTCATTATTGTAGTTTCCAACTATGTTATAGTGTTAAAATTAAATTAAACAGTTTTTACATAATATAAATCGAGGAGCATGTTTAATTTTAGAGAATTCATTTTGATTGCTGCACAGCCAGATCGCCTACCAAAAAAAGTGAAAATGGCGCTTTAAGCTGCTTACAATAAAGAAGCAGAGAGCAGGATGTCTGACAGTTCTATCAAAGACAGGTGATGTTTATGTTATGGGTGATGTTTAATATAACGCAGATGCGGTTATGCTTCTAGATAACTTCATAACCGCATCTGCGTTATAATAAACATCACATTAAATAGATTCATTAAACAAATCTGTTTGATCTTTTGATTAAAAATTAAGATTTACAATAAAAGAACTGTATAATATGTTACACTGTAAGTACTTTATAAAAAAAACAATATTCTGAATTGAACGAGTCGCAGGGAAGTATGTGATGTAAGCTCGCTAAGGGATTCCTGGTGTTACGCTTGTTACGCTTCGCCGGTTACAGTTCCACACGATTTTACCCACAATTTTTTTTCATACTAGTACTAGTCGTTTTTTAAGAAAATCATAATAAAATGGTAAGAAAAATCGGTAATATAGTAATAGTTTGTCGAAACTGTAATATATTAATCGATTCAGCAGTGAAACTCAGCTGATATCTTGATTACGGAATCTTTTCTCGTCGGTTAAGTAATTGGAAATATGTAAATGGCGACAGGCGCGGTGCTGGTGGACTGCAAATTAATTCCTCGGTTTTATTTCGACTTGAATTTCAAGAAAAACGGAGGCGACAAAAGAAATTATTCAGCAAATAACAAATGTTGATCAAAGATATTAAAGTCAAGGGCTGGAAGGTCGAGGCGTTTTATGAGAAGAGTTAAATAACAAGAGCCAAAGTGTCAGAAGTTTTGAAGTGTCTAGCTCCACGTTGGGAGGCTATACTTAGGTACGCATTTAGAATATAATAGAAGGCGTCTATTAAGGTATATTAATACAATTATTATTAAAGTTAGTACTGTTCTCGATTTAGTTCGCATCTTAATCGAGTCGATTTAAGAAAGAAAGAAAGAAGAAGAAAGAAAATATTCTTTATTTGCCCACAATGAATATTTATATACAGTAATACAACTTAAAGATAAGAGCAAACAGGCGGTCTTATCGCTAAGGAAGCGATTTCTTCCAGACAACCGGGAAAAAGGACATTTAAAATAATTTAAGATGTAAAAACGTAACTTTGATGAACCTATATTTAGAGACGACAATATACTTAAAACTAACTTTGTTTCACTATCTTTGTAAAAGTCACTTAAATATTTAAATATGTACTTATCTATTTGTGGTAGGTAGAAATATCTTTCCTTGGTGTAATTGGTAAGAAAGATGTGATTAAAACGAAATACCTACATTTCTCGATAAGTATTTTGGTAGGGTCAAGATTTTTATTGCTTTAGAGAGCTATCGGCGCTATCTGGCGACGTAACACTCTCAAAGAAATAGCTATGCAGATGCACTGTTCTCCTTCTCTCCATTCCTACAGCCACCCCTTCCTACATACCCAAGCTGCAAGGAAACCCAACACCATAACTGCCATTTTGTAATCAGTATCATGTGAGCGAGAAGTAAGTACTTTCCTTCTTGCTCTGTCCAGTCTATAAATGCTGGCCATACCTATTTGTGCAGTTAGACTGAATGTAAACAGCATTATATTGAAGTCAAAGCAAATACATAAACTATCTCAGTGGACTGATGAAATAAGGAATTGCATTAGCAAATGAAACGCCCGAGGCGGGACTTGCGACAATGCGTCTCTGCCAAACGCATTCAGCCAACATTCTAAATGTCATTTAGGTGAAACCTAGGTATAGCTCTCGGTACAGATCTTGTGTATACCTTGCTTTAAAGGGGTTAAATAAGTTATACAATTTTCGCTATTTATATATAACATATTTATTATAAAGAGGCAATATTTCTATTTGTTTGACAAGGCTTCAAAACTATTGCGCCTTTTTTACACTACAGCTACATTATCAAGAAGTAATACAGGCTATATTTCATTACGATTGCACGATTTTTATTATTAACGCCTGACAAGGTTGTAAATGTTACATTAAATTAATAAATAGTGGACATTGTATAAAAATCTTATTTATCTATTCAACTTATAGCATGAATTTCTATCAAGAAGTGACAATACATTTAATTAAGATATAACCATAGTTATAATATGAATAGACCAATTATTTATGTTATGTGTGTACTTTCAATTACAGTGTAAACTTCCTTTCGTATTTTTTTTTATCTGCATCAAAAGGAATGTTATGTTTTCGAGTGCATATAATATTCCTTGCTACAGGTTTTAGATGTTTTAATAATAAGTTAAAATACATTTATAGCAGTCGGGTTTTATGGTTTTCTGTTTAATCTGACATCATGTTTTGTGGCTAAAATACGAGCTGAGAACATAATTGACGGCAGCTGGACGTATCGTCCCTGTTTACCCGCCCACAATAAAACCTAGAGCTTCCTGATACCACGCTTATCTTTATAAGTTAGCATGTGTTTATGTTTTAAGGCTAAAAACTACTGAGCGAACTTGCACGAAACTTGACACAGATATACATTGAGATTCGAATTTTTTAAATATAAATAAAAATTAATAAATCCAGAAAAAAATGTATGGACCCCTCGGCACATATTTTACGTGGGCAACACCGGTGCACAGTTAGTATGTCATGAACGTCACTAATCACTTTTCACTAATAAGATCTTGTTTACTTCTGAAGTGAAGTTGATGAAGTTCTAAAACTTTAGTAGCAGGTACTGCCATGCTCACATGACATCGGTGCAGATGATAACTATGCTGTGGTATTGTGTGGTTCGTAAGTTTCCAGTGGCCCAATGAAGGTGGAGAAGATGACCCTTATGCCCATGAGCATGGTTAGTAGAAAGGCAACGATTGCTCGTTGCGCACTTACATTCAAAAAAATAGCAAGTGAATTTTTTTTTAATAAAATAATTTCGTTTAACCTTTATACGTTTGTGTCGAGCTCTTGTAAAGTGCTCGTCTCTACAATAATGACAAAACGCGAACGAGGAATAAACGAACAACAGTCATTGTCATACAGCTTTTTGCGCTGTTTTAATTTGACTTTACAGCTGTAAGCCCGCTACTGCATTGTTGAAATGCAGCCGGATTGGCCCTGCGTGACTTGGGAGGTATCTCTCGACTACAGGATACCGCGGTGACATGACAGCTAAGCTGTCGCGTTTCGCTTGTATGAGCCCGCAGATACATGGAAAGGGGAAGAGGAAGGAGGGCAACAGATTTGTATTTTGCGGATATTATTGGTGTCGGTAATCAACAAAAGTTCCCTATTATTAAAAAAAGTATTAAAAAAAATAGTTATGTTATAAAGCTAAAGAGTTTTTTGATTAAATTTGCTATTTCCTTTTAAACCTACAATAGTAATTTCACTAAAATATTCCCAATACTATTGTGAAATATTTGAAAATAATCATTTTTGCCAATCGCCCGCGGCTCGTCAAATTAAATTAAAAAAAAATGAAACGACCGCCCGGGCCCGCCCCCAAAAATTGAAAAACCCAATCAAACTGAATGTTACATCATTCGCTCTTTCAAAACAGGAGCGCGCCAAATTTGTTTGTGAAAAGAAATTGTAATTAAAAGAGTTTTGGTAAAAAAAGCTTCACATCCATTAAGCACTTTGTTCGCTTGGATATATTTTCAAAAATCTCCGCCGTGTAACTGGATATCGCATGTGGAAGCGTGTGCTAGTGTACATATTAACATATGTACAATAACGTGTGTGTGTGTGGGGGCAGTCTGAATCTCTTTGTTCTATAGTAGGTGTTACTGTTTTTATGTATCTGGCAATATTAAAATAATTAATATTGTAATTGGTGTCATTATACAGGTGAACCACAAAAGGTGTAAGGTTGGATATTGTTTAATGTGTGATGGTGTACATGTATGGTAATCAGGCACACATACATAAACCAGGTCATTGCTTATGATATACACGACACATCGTAGATAGATCAGAGCGACACACACCATCTATGCACAACGCCCTCTGGGACTGTACTATCTTAGCTATCTTAGGCATCTAGGTGACATGTCACTGCCACGCAGCAGATAAGATGTTTGAGTGAGTTTATTGCGTTTTATGTGTGTAATTAGGGTATGAAGTAATTCTTTCTTGGCAACGAAATCGCTTCGATTGCTTTTGCTCGTAATATGTTCTATCTCGAGTTATTCTTTTTGGACTTCTAATATGGAATGTTGTAGTTGAAAAATCATTTTTGGAGTTCGTCTGTCATACGGACAGAAAAGAAAAGGTCGGTTAAGACCTTTTAGAATTCATTTTAAATATTGACGTTTACAACACTACAAGAATCATACCACTTACTTACGTTACGTTGATTTCATCGTAATCGACAGATACAGCGATCCTATTGTAACTCAAACCCATACATGCTTTCCATTAACCTATTTAGTTTAGAGATTGGGCAAGAAGTAAAATCTTACGATAAAAATTATATTTGTAGTTCATTTCATACGCCGTCTATCAACTTTGATAGTTGAGTTTGATAGTTGCTCGTATTTCCCGTCGGCACGGAGTTCTCGGTTCGCCTATGTAATATACTTGGTGTCTTGGCCAGTTAATTTATATCTAAGATATATTTCTGCCGACTGAAATATTTTCTATAAACCTTAATAGTAAAATGGCAAGTAGCCCTGGTTTTATTTAAAAATAAAAAGAAACAAGAATTCGGACATAAAACTAAAAACGGACCCAGCTTGTAGTCAGAAATATAAAAATTTAAACTCAACCAGAAATCCCTGCGAGTACATAAAACTGAAAAGACTGCCACGTACGAGCTGTAACATACACGTTAAAGTATTTGGAAAATGTTACCGCCCGCGCGGAAAACAAGGTCTCATTTGACTCGCCTGAAGTTGTAACACAATAACTTTTGCGAATGTACACGTAAGGGCCACAGCACACACGACACTTTTAGCAACAGCGATCGGCGGTTTTGCGACTGCATCGATGCTGCGTCACGATTTACTCTCTGCGTTCAATTGCAGTATCGGGATCGAACGATTTAGCGACTGCTTCGATGCTCGACACTTAAACCTCACAGTCGTTTTGCGACTCAATCGCCGCGTCCCGCGTTTTTAAGTGTGTGATGGGGATCGTTTCGTCGCTGCATTCCGCTTCTAAAAGGCGTCTAAATTGGCGATTGCCGCTGCTAAAAGTATCTTGTGTGCTGTCACCCTAACTTGACTATGAACACTAAGGTCTAAGGTTGTTTTGATATGTGTGGTCTCGCTCGTTAATGGATTTAAATTAAGTAAGCCAGCGCCGGATTAATTTAGCGTGGAGCCTATGTAACTTGGTAGGTATATAATTCGAGGCCTGTGGAAAATTTGTCGCACGCAGCGCTCTGTCTCACAAGATCGGCGAAGATCTAATGATAGGGTGACAGTTAGGAAAATTACGCAGGCCCCGGAATGTAGGCCTCTGGCCAGAGTACATGCGTACAGGTAGAACTTAACATTCATTGGCTAAACTTCTTTATATTGGGGCAGAGACGCCAGGTTGCTAATTTACCACGAGATCAGGAGCATTCTGAAGCCTTTTACATAACAACTAACGACTGCATGTACAATTTGCATGTTGCAAAACAAATTTTAAAATATAATTAATATTGAAACATTTATCAAAAGCTGTACCTTATTTAAAACCTCATTTTACATTCTAAAATCATTGGCAGCGTTAAACATGTAATGGCAACATTAAATTGTGTGGCACGGCTCGCCCGCTGGCAGCAGACAACTCTCGCCGGGCTGGCATTATTCACCCCTGATGTGCGTGTCGGTGGAGTGACATATTGAGGGGAAAGGGGGAAGCGCATGCCGCGGAGGTTTGGCATGATGATAAAATGAAAATTTTGTCCATATTTCGCAACAAGGGTCGCACGAATCTAAAGTATTTTGCGGATAATGACGAGCAGTTGATCCATCAGTTAGCTAAGTGACTGCTGACGACAGTAAAAATGTGTGTGCTTATGTATACACGTAAGACTTTCTCTTTCTTTGTCTTAAAAAAATATGCTATAGTGTTGTCGAGCTACCAGTTCTCAGTGACACGGAGTTATCTCATGACAGACGGTATTAGCCATGTTGTCATGTGTCCCTAACAGCTAACGTAAGAGGCACCGCATATCAGATTTGTAGTTAGAGGTAGTACAACGTTCTATTGCAGGTCCCCCGGGATTATTATATTATATTGAAGTTATTCATCAAAAAAATCATCTGTACCTTTCATCTTCATCTTTATATTCACAGTGATCGGTAGGTCTAAACAGTGAATCAATTAATGATTCTTTGTAGGAACAATTTATATTTCTAATATTGATGATAATTTTGTTTATATTTAATATATTTATAAATAATTAATTGCCAAGTTGGTTAGGAAAAATATTTTTCTTAAGGTTCGTTGTTGTAATTTATTTCATATAAGTAACATTTAAATATGTATTATTTTTTATTGAATAATAAAATATAAACTATTGTGATGGTGGTCTTATTACATGACACGGTGGTCTTATTACGATTGGATGAAATTTAAATTTCATTATACAGGAGTTCTTTAATTTCATTATAATAAAGTGAGAGAAGAGTAACGAATGTATAAAGAATTATTTATCGGACTAGTATTTCTGAAGATTACTACCAACAAAAAAGTTACAAACTTTACCTGTTTTAAATATTAGTAGTACAATAGGACTTGTTGCAATAAAGAATTTGGTGACAAAAATCTGTACAAACAAAGTTCGTAATAGAACAAATGAGTGACAGGGTCGCCCCTCTTGTAATATTTCGACAGATTAGAGGAATTATTGACAAATCGGTGGCGGAGTAGTGGCAAAGTTAGCGAGTTGTGATATGGGTGTCGCTGGAGGGCTGTCAAACGCTCATTTTTCATGAGCCCCCGCGGGAGGATAAGTAAGACATTAGACGATCTCGTCAAACCGACGTTTTATTTTGACAGTAATCGATTAAATGGAAAATGTTGAATTGATTTTGTAGCTGAGCAGGCGTATCAGGTAAGTAGTGCAAGAATAGGCGAATAAACTAGCAATCTGAGACATTTGACTATCATCGATGTTACAGGTCAAGCAAACACGTTGCCTTCCTTTACCCACCTCCCTAATGGGTCGCCAGCTTCTTGCTAACCGCACGAAACGCGACAGCATGTGGGCTGTATAAGCAATGGAGTAATGTTGATGTTTCTTAATATTCAAAAAAATAATAATTTTCAAATTAGATCCTTATTAAGAATTAAAAAAAATATTTTTGTGATTAAACTCATTGAAGCAAAAAAAGTACACTGCAGTTTAAGGTACATAAAAGATGAGTTCAACAAAAATATAAGTTCATAATATTGGCGAAGTGGTCCCGACAGTGGTGCGACCTCAGTTTGTCATACTTTAAATAACTTTTAAGTTTTGAAATATGACGCAACATCTTAAATAACTTCTCCTTCACATAGAACAACAGTCGATAAATATTTGCCATTTTTTCAGTTATTGAGCTCAAAATGACAATATATAAAATACATATTATAGTTACTCAAAGAAATCAAATCGTTTTGGAATTATTGCAGTTATTGATGTAGCGATTGATACTCCGATTGGTAGATGACTCCTTAGCAAGAACAAGAACAGAAACAATACAAAATAACGATATATTTTATTCTACACATATGAAAAAATGTATTAAAGTATAATGAAATATAAAGAAATAGCTTTTAGTAAACCTTAAATGTGAAACTGTTCTGTGTATTGAAAGATACAAGCAAATAAAGACTGAGATGTAGAAACAGCCAGCAGAACTTACGAGTGCACACGCGCCCCGGAATACTTGCGAGAGCACACACGAGATGTAATTAATTAAATTGCATTACGAGTTCGTTCCTGGCTGTAATAGAACGTTTGCCCAATTATACATCTACAACTCACTTTGCCGGGGACGCTCTATCTGATGTTCAACAATGAGGGAAATTGACAATTAACTGCAAAGTGAAAACAGAGGACTAACATAAATTCTAATCCTCTTGTCGTCGGGGTTTGTGTATTTAGTTCTCTCAACATTTACACGAAACGCAAATTGAATAAAATATTGATATATTTTATTTTCAATTTTACATTTTCGGATTCGTCTTATTTGTGTCTATTATATTTTGAGTGCCAATTGATCAAGTTTCGAATCACAGATACATTATATAAATATTTTTCTTATAGTATAAGGGAGGCAAACAAGAAATCGGAGTCATTTTCATGACTACCAACGTCCATAGACATCCGCATAGAGGTTCTACTGATGCGTTGCCCTTTCCCCTTCCCCTCCATGGACCAGCAGCTACTTACACACCGCACGAAACGCTTCAGCCTAGCTGTCACTTTACACCGGTATTGTGTAAGCGAGAGGTACCTCCCGGTAATGCCGGCCCAATTCGGCTGCATGCATGCAACGCGGCACTATCTTTTACTAAAAACTTTTTAAAAAGTTGCATTCATAATTGCACAAGCGATGGAGGTAATCGTCTAGATCCAAGAGACTTTGAAAGGAAAAAAATCGCAGAATTGTGAGCGCTATCCAAGAAAACGTTATTAAGAAGCATCTTTGACTGACTAACACACTTATTAAACCAGTTTATGTACGTTACATTGTTCTAAAGGAATTCAAAAAGCACTTTGGGTAAGCATGAAAATATCCTCTTTTGTTTGATGTTCATACAATTTCAGCTTCTCTTTGTCATAGCTGGACGTTTTTATAAATAATCCTTAAAATTCCTTTGTATGTTAAAAAGCATTTTAATTGCTAAGGTTACTAGCCCAAGAAGTATGGCGCTCGGCAGAAGTATTTGTGAAATCTTTACGAGCCTTTGTGGAGCCACAAGTGCTCGGAGCACAGCTCGGTTTATTTTCGCTAATTCTATTGCATTTAAGCCCAATATTATTTAATCAGACGGCGGAATGAAGAGATATGTCTGTCTAGCGAGTGTACCTAATTAAAATAAAATAATCTTATAGCTTAGTTGTAATATTCAATTTTAGTTTGGAATAAAGAAGGGCGTAACCTTCTCGGCTCTAATTATTAAAAAATATGTTTTTAATCTAAATAAGCGGTTGGATAGATAGTTGTAAAAACGGCAAAAAAATGAACCTGAGGATAATTGGTCAACTGTATAATGAAATTTCTAGTCTATTAAGCCTGGACAAATAAAATACGCATATTTTTACAATTTACAAAATATATGATAATTTTCTTTTGTCCGCAAACGAAGAATGAGATGTAACTTTAGTTCACTGCGTGTAAAATAAGTGAGTTACTGGTGGCAACTGAGGGAAGGCCAAAGGACGCGTTGGGCTCATCTGCATAACCTCTATGTGGCCGATAATGGCCGTCAGTAGTCGCAAGTATCCGATAACTCGTTTGCCATTTTATTCCAGAAAAATAATTCTACAGAAAAGCACAAGCATGGTCGAAAACTTCTTTCACATGTAAGACAAAAGAAAATATAAGTTTGTATTCGAGGTATAATATACGATAACTGCAGGCAATATGAATATAATACAAACACAGAAAACTAATAAAATAAAATTTTATAACATCCGAGTATTTTCTACCGCTAACGTTCGCTGCTGGTCGTAGAATACCAACCGTTAAGTTTAAGAGGTTGCTTCTTAAGAATCGATTTTAATAAAGTAGGGACAAAATGAGTGGAGAAATTTTAACGTCATTTTTTACTACCAGCCACGACCATAGTCGCTGTAAAATAATTATATAAACTGTGATAAAATCAGCCAAAATTGATTTATTGTAAATTCTTTATCTGCACCATGTACCTATAGGTACCTAATTCCTATTAAGCTGAAATAAAAAAAAAAGGTTTATTGTCTCTAAAATCGGTGGTTGGACGATAAGACGTTATCAAGTAACGTCATAAGAAAATACTGATGAAAAATTACTTTTATAGATTGAATTGTATTAGGTATTAATCAATGAAATGTCATGATTTTGTATAAATCTCGTGCTCTTCGCTTGCGGCGGATCGTGAGATTTCACGCACAAAAGTCACGCTTTTTCATGCGTATACTCCACGCACCTGGGTTTATCGATTTATAAGACGTTATCACGTCAAAAATATTGAACAAGTTAATCCTGGTTGAATGGAAGTATTAGTGCC
>LUGF01041413.1:194045-207316 GCA_001625245.1 Calycopis cecrops
ATATTTTTATTATAATTATAATTAAATATATATATTTAATTATAATTAAAAAGAAAAAATATATGAAATAAATTTCTGTTGCCTATTACCCGTAACAAAAGTCCTTAGCGCAGGGCGGATGTAAGAAAATGTCATTTCAGCTGTCTAATTCTTTGGCGATGTCGATTATTTTGGTCTAAAACCGGATGACTACGTTTCGTATCCTTCAACTTAGTAAATGATTAATCACATATAAACGTGAAGTAATTAATTTTGAAACCCCTTTGTGTAGTAATAACTTAATGTAATCATTTATACAAATTGAATCGCTACAAGAGATTCAAATGTTAATTATATTCAATTCAAAATCACGAGATACTCAAGAAAAATGCTATTACAATTTGAACTAAGAATTTTATAATATAGCCGAATAAAATTTGGCAAGTTATTATCGAGCATTTTATTATTATATTATTAGTAATATAAGATATTATTCGAAAGTAAAGTAGGGTTAAAAAATTAGATTTGAGTTCATTTTGGCGCGAACTCTTTTAGTGTCAGCAGTAAAAAGTTATGTAAACACATGTGTAAATGCGCACGTGTGTGTGCTCTCATTTACAATTTCATTACTCTTTTACTCTCTTTTACAATGAATCGATTCCGCGCCGCAACTCGGATTGGATCAGCATTAAACTTTCGTGTGTATGAAATATGCATTTGTATGAAATATGCATTTATTCAAATCTCTCCGAGATTCCGCAAATTCAAAAGATCCTAGTATCCTCGTGTGTGGCGGGCGATATTTGATTTGTAACATTTCAATATGTGGCCGGATAATATACATCTGCCGCAAACCTAGCTGTTGTCGATATGTCAGCAATAGTTACTTCTTCTATCGTAAATGTTTTATATTACTATTTTAGATATTACTAGCTGTGCCCCGCGGTTTCACCCGCGTAACTTTCGATCCCGTGGGAATATCAGGATGAAAAATAAATGTTGGCCGATTCTCAGACCTACTCAATATTCTCACAAAATTTCATGAGCATCGGTCAAGCCGTTTCGGAGGAGTATGGCAACGAAAACTATGACACGAGAATTTTATATATTAGATATAATTAAATACAGAATTCATACAGAAAAAAAAGGGAAGACAAATACTGTCATACTAATGATTAGAATGTATGAAGGTGACGTCTAGAGTCTTATCAACCGATGTATTTGTATGAACAGAACGATGAATGTGGTGGAAGAGAAGTTGTAAAGCAAATATATAAAACAAACGAACGCGTCTCACTCTTTCGACCCCATTAACAAGCACATGAAGCTGTGTTGTTATTACTGTACTGTACTTAGGTACCTATTTGTTAATCTAATAGTGTACCTTTCCCAGTAGGTACTTTTAATAAGAAATAGTGCTACGCTGCTTGCATGTAGCCGAATCGTGTCGACACGGCTGGGGAGGTATCTCTCTTACACGATACCGGCGTAAAGTGAGAGTAGTGCTAATCGCGTTTCGTGCGGTACTAGCCGGTGGCCCATGGAGGTATGATGAGAACGTTGGAGTGCAATTCATCTGTATAATCTCTATGCGGATGTCTATGGACGTCGGTAGGCAAGAAAATGGCTCAGACTGCTCGTTTGCCTCTTTATAGTAACAAAATAAGAGTCAGATCGATTCGACTGCGAAACAGCAATAGCACTCTATCTCTTTCGGTTTGTGTTATTTTCAAATATTTAATTAAATGTTTTCCATCTCAAGTGGCCACTTTTACAGTCGTACACACTTTTCTAATTGTACAAAAATGACTCTCCGACTTCTTTTTCCTCAAGCTTAATTAATGTAAAAGAATTCACAAGATAACTGAGAAGCGAAGTGCTCAGATTGTGAGTGCATTTTATAATTTGTTTTTAATAGAAATTCTCCCTCTGTAACAGTCTAGTAAGAAAGAAAGAAAGAAAAGTTTTTTATTCAAAATAGAATTACAGGAATTACTTTTTGAACGTCAACAATAAAATCTACCACCGGTTCAACCCTAGCCTAAGGTAGTCCTAGCCCTAGCTAGTAAGGCTTTTGAAGGGGATTTTTGCATGCGATAATTATACAATTCACATTGCTGGTTGTAATTAACTAGTAATATGAGAGAAAAGTCCTGATTGGGTCCACAAAGGCTTTTTCTATATAGAGTATCATTCGATATAAGTTTAAAAAGTATTTAATAGTATGTTGCAGTAATAGGTAGTGCCACACTGCATGCTTGCATGCAGCCGAATTGGGCCGGCACGACCGGGGAGGTACCTCTCGCTTACACGAGACCGGCGTGAAATGACAGCTGGAGTTGTCGCGTTTCGTGCGGTGTGTACGTAGCCGGCCTATAGAATTGGAAGGAGAAAGGAGGGCAGCGCATTTGTGTAGTTTCTATATGGATGTCTATGGGCGTAGGCGGTAGTCATGAAAAGATCAGACTGTTCGTTTGCCCCCCCATGCCATAAACAAAGAGAAAATTCTTCAAGGCGATCTGTGTCCGTTGTGGGTTCATCTGGATAGGAGTGCATGAAAGGCGACGTATAGCCGTTATTTCTCACTAGTTCTACCTTAAATCTCAGTGGCAATGGTATTTAAAAAACATATTAAGACATATTTATTCATCATATGGTCTACAATTTTTGTTTAATTAAATTTTACGACATTTATCGTCTGGACCATGGATATTTTTTACCCAGGAACAGATTCGATTGAGAATTTTCAGCATTACTTTATTATAATACCCCAACAATTATATAAATTTTATCTCTATGGGACTTTTGGAGTTTCACTACTAAACGTAGACATAAGTTGACGTGACTGCTGTGTAATTATCATATGTAACAAAATACGCCCAAGTACACGAGACATTATGTATTGTGGCGTATTTTGTTTTACACGATAATAAGTTACCTACAATATTACATACCACAGTCAGTTGAAATGGAATATGGCGACGCTTGCTAGGAATGAATAACATCTTGCACAAACAAATTGTTTGTTTATAATTCAACAATAAGTCTCGCAAAGTCCAAAATAAAGCTGAACTGTCTCTCTCAGCAGTTCCTCCGCTTGCGACGCCATTTTAATTGTCTACAACTAAAGCGGCTACGTTTTCTCCTCGACAACAACACACACAGTCACAATTCTGTGCCTCCCGTGTCGAGTGATGTAAACTGTCGACTTTTTTGTTTTATTTATATAAAAATAATCAGCAATAATTACGAATTTTCTGGTCCAACTCAAATACGTTTATTTGCTATTTGCCTTGTTTCGGAGATGATATAGTGAATAGTGATACAAGTAGCAGCAACTTGGTAAAAAAATGCATATTGTTATAAAACAAGTTGTATCCCTTTATATAGGTATTAGTTCCAAAAGCATATTGCTGCTATCGTGTTTAGTTTTAGGCTTTCTAGTATAGCACAAAGATACAACTAAACTTTTGTCATGTAATACATAATTTGTACTCGTATTACAACATCTTAGTAGGTACAACTCGTAGTTTTTTCCCCTCAGTACGCTTATGGATGGTTTATTATATTTATTACAAAGTCGTGGTTTATTTTTATTAAATGCGTTTCTAAGGTACCTTTCCATCCCATTGCTGCTACTTGTATGTCTTCAGGACCTACAGCGGTCACTAACGAGCCCTTAACAACATCATCGCGGGGAGCCCGGGGGAAATCTCGGGGAGGCAGGGGAGCCCGGGGACCCGCGACGTATTTAATTAGAAGGAAATGGGTCGCCTCTTCATTACGGCACCCTATCGTTTATCTAATGGACGTTTATTTTTTTATCAACCGAAATTTTATTAGATATTTGAGACCTCTATATAAAATGGATTACCGATTACAAAAAAAGTTTAATCGGGCCCTTTGAAGCTGGGAAGCGCCAGTCTCTTACGTCATAAATGTCGCGTTTCGTGAGGTGTGTAAGTAGCCCTTGGATGGAGGAGGATGAAGGAGGGCATCAAAAAATAGCTCCGGCTGCTCGTTTGCCCTCTTATACTATAAAATGTTTTTAGCTCGGCTAATAGACGGCCGTCGGCATCGTTTAGGTAAATACGGGGATCTCATTACGGCGGGCCGTGGGGAGTATTTAATTAACATACATACAAGTTCATTATCCCGCGCGGGGGATCACATGTCGGCAACTTCGCTCGTTACAACTTAACACTAATTGAAAACACACCGCGGGGGAGTTGATCGGACGACATCCTTGAGCATTTCTTGCTTTACCTGGCTGAGTAGGTAACGTTTTTTTATATAATATAGCTGCTAGCTGCGCCCCGCGATTTCACTCGCGTAAATTTCGATTTTGTGGACAATAGAAAATCATGCCATGGCATCTCGGAGGAAGTTTTTTCGGGATAAAAACACACAAGCAATACAACAACACACAAACACAAACAAACAAATGTTAATCCAAGTTACTCTCTATATGCGTGCCAAATTTCATGAAAATCGGTTCAGCAGTTTTTGCGTGAAGGGGTAACAAACAAACAAACAAATAAACAAACAAACAATCAAACTTTCACATTTATAATATTAATAAGATAGTATGTGGGAGCAAACGAGCAGCCGGAGCGATTTTCATTACTACCGATGCCCACAAACATCCGTATGGAGTTTATACAGATGCGTTGCCCTCCTTCCTCCCCTCTCTACGGGTTACTTACACCCCGCACGAAACGCGACAGCACAGTCACGTTACGCCGGTGTCGTGTAAGCGAGAGGGAGGCACCCCGGTCGCGCCATCCCAATTCCGCTACATGCATGTAGCATGGCACTACCTGTTGCTTATCACAGAGTTAAGCGGCAAAGTGAAAAACGTTGCAAAACATATACAGAAGTTGAGACAATGTGAAATAAATAAAATGCTTGAAACGCTCAACAGTTGGCTCTTTTCAATTCACGTCCAATAACGAGGGGGAATATTTCATCACTTGAGGAGGTCTAATTCAATTAGGGGCTTTCAGGCTCGTTTGCATGAGTTTGCATTTTTAAACGGAGCCGGAGAGTTTGGCAAGTTGTCGCGTCGCCGGCGGCGGTGCGGCCACTGGCGAGGAAGCCTTTTGTTGTACATTATATACGATTTGCGTTACGAAATATGTATTAGAAGATGAAGAAAAAAACGTAAATTATTGAAGTATTCTATCCTATTAATATTATAAATGTGAAAGTTTGTATGTTTGTTTGTTTGTTACTCCTCACGCAAAAACTGCTAAACCGATTTTCATTAACTTTGACACACACGTATAGAGTAACATGGATTAACATATAGGATAGTTTTTATTCCGAAAAAATGTTCCTATGGGATGCAGCGGGAAGATTTTCCCTTAAAGACTAAGTGAAATGATTCAAGAAAAAAAAAACATAGGTAAGTTTAATATGGTATTAGAAACATTTATCTTTTAATCTACATTCGACTGTACGTAAATTATATATTCGTTAAAAGTAATGGGAATGGGAAATCTCAGCAAAACCAGATCAAAGAAAAGAATTTAAAGTTCAGAAGTTGGGAAAAGAAAAAATCTTTAAAAGGCGAAGAATATATTAAAACTAGCAGACTAACTAGTTCTATAAAAGTTGGGAAACTTTGAAGAAGGCAAATTAGGCTGTCTAGGGTTCCAGCAACAGCTTTGTGTGAATTCAAAGAGATCGACGTCAAAAGAAGCCTTAAGAGTGCAACTTCTGATGTTTTTAAATTCGACAAAACGAAAACGCTACGTTTTAGTAATTCGCCATTCAATTATTTGCGTGATATAGGAGTGAATACAAAATAATATAATATAATAAAAAAAATAAGATTTTTATGGGAAATTAATCCATGTTTAGTTAATTTTGATTAAACTAAAACATACCTATTCTCAATTATAGCTTTACATAACATAACATATTATACATAATAGATAACTGAAGACGAATGAATTACAGATAGCACGCAAACTTACAACACAAATAAACATTGAATTGAAAACAAAAAAATAAATATATTTTACTATCTCACTAGAGTCATCAATACCAATCTAATGGCAATTTAAAACCAACACATAAACATACAAATGTACATATAAACAACATGAAAATGGAAAAAGATCACCTCAGATTGAATATCTACACGCGATACAGGAATTCTGAATATTGAAACGGTAAAAGGACAATAAAATGATCGTCTGAAAATAAAAAACGGGCAGCGGTGTTGTCCGCGGTGTTCTGCGCGAGTTTTGAATGCAAAACTGGATATTTGAATTTCAAAATACCCTCACACGAGCCCGCGGCGGCGCCTCCCGTGATCCACACTCTAATAAAACAACTTCGACGTGGCTGCGACATCTGAATGCCAATTCCGTCGACTAGTGCGCCCTAGTGCCTGATAATATTATAAATGTATTTTTATTTTAACATTTCATATTTTATGGTGGTTCATTAGAGAGGAGAAGCGAAGGAGAGAAATACGTGTGTATAACAATTATGCAGAGTTTATGGTATACTATCACACGAGTGAAACTAAGAGGCAAAGATAGTTTATTTGCCTTGCCTATTAATTCTTGCAGCGACTTATTTTTAGAATTCTTGGATGAAAAACATGCAAAGACAAAAGCGATTGCATATTACAGTGATTCTGAATTTAGAAATAATAACAAAATATTAATCAATATACAGGGTTAGGTTTTGGTCTCTAGCCAACGGTATACATCAAAAGTAGTAAGAGTGGAGCTTGCAAGTTGGTTTAAAGGATGGATGACGCGATTTGGAAGTGCATCTAACAAAATGCTATCAAATTTTTAATTGTACACAGAAAAGTCTGTAAATTAGTCACATGATTATGATCGTTTTAGCGGATTTGTTCGCATAACCAATACGCAAATATACGAAACTTATAATTTACATTGAATAGATAATTAATGTCTTTTATTAAGATGTCATTTAAATATTTTTTTTATGTGGATTTTTTATGTATCTTGGATCTTTCTGGGAGTGAGATAGAAAAAACTAATTGGAAATAATTGATAGATTGCATAAAAATATGAGCGTAATTGGTGCAGAACTTCAAGTTTTAAAAGCGTCCACAATCGAAGAAAAGTAATGTCATTTGAATCTAGATCATCTCTATTCGGAGCAATAGATGCGTCAGCACATTTAACTAAGAATTAACGACTGCGGTAGTCGTAATGAATGAATTATTTACTTCATTAAAATTAGTTCATAAATTTATTAGTTAAAGTTAATTAATTAACAAAAACTAACGATCATACAGATACGAGTACTTATATCGAATGCCGCATGGAACAAAGAATGCATATTCTGTATCGTTTGCCGCCGTATGGAACAGGGACAATGCGCGTTCCTGCTTCGATTGTTGCATGGAACAGGGATAATGTACGGACCGTACCATCAGTAAGAGGTACCTCTCGCTTACTCGAGACCGGCGTATAGTGACAGGTGCGCTGTCGCGTTTCGTGCGGTGTGTAAGTAGCCGGTGGCCCATGGAGGTCGGAAGGGAAAGGAAGGCAGCGCGTCTATATAGCCTCTATGGCCATGGCGTCGGTAGTCATGAATTAGTAGTCATTGAGCTCGGGCGGGACCGGGCGCTTAGAGTTGAGAAGAGACCCTCAAGTCTTACGGTGCCCAGGACTGCAGCCCCCCTAAGTCACCACCTGGTCCGCCGCTGCGTGGACAGAGGCTCTCACTCACCTATATCGACCGCCGCATGGAACAGGTCGGCGAGCAGCTCCGGCTCGTGGCAGGCGAAGGCGAGCCGCTCGTCGATCTCGGCCGGCGTGGCCTCCCGCAGCTGCAGCGCCACCCCCTCGCCCCCCACCGCGGCGCTGTACATCAGCACCGCGCGCGGCGAGAACGTCGGCATGGGGAGCCGTGTCCGGACCACCTGGAACACACACACACACATTAGATAATACAGTACACAGATAAATCCAGTCCAGGGGAAGAGACCTTTGGACTTATAACCATCGCTGAAATGTAAATTTAGTAAGAGGTAGAGTATAATTTAGAAGAGTAGCTGAGTTGAAGTCGATTTGGGCAAGTCAGAAGAGGTACCTCTCGCGTACACGATACCGGCGTAAAGTGACAGTCGTTTCGTGCACTGTGTCTGTCTGTGTTGCCTATATACGGATGTCTATGGGCGTCGTTAGTCATGAAAATGGCTCTGACTACTGGGGCTTGCCCTTTACACCTACTATAATATTGCAATCAATACAATCCAATATACTGACAAATCCAATCCAGGGAAAAAGACATTTTTAACTTATCATAATGATCACTAAAATGTAACCTTAGTTATAAGTATTAATAATAAACTATTCTAGCCTTATCTAGTCTTATACGCAGAGTGTAAATTGTTTATAATCCTATGTCATATGTATTAACTCTTGTACTCCTGGATATATCGCGCAAAGATTTCTCAACGCCGTTTTTGTTGTTTAATGAAATATATTAATAAACATATAAGCAAAACCATAGATACTTTTTATTTAGTCTATGAGCAAAACTAAATAAACCTTTAAGCAATGTTTGAATACGCTAATACAAATCTTTACCTTTCTGTTACTAGTATACTTATATTTATTATGTATTTGTTTTTATCAAAAGAAATACGGCCTAGTGACTCTGTAGCTATGATAAAAAAGGCGAGGTTGAAACTTGAGAGCCGGCATTTAAGTTAAGAAGCTAATGAGAAACTTCGAGGCATTGTGCCTAAAACGATAATAGCTTTAAACTCCTTAATTCCCTGGCCCAAATCTTGGTCTCGCTTTAAAATTGTGCAGCTTATGGTGCTCTTAATGGTGCAATTTGGCATAATTAATGTGGTCAGTTGGAGGATATCAGCCATCTTGGATCTAGCGCTATTTTTTATCACAAAAACTTTGTTGAAATGGGTTTTGTCTAGTTAAATTATAAACTTAAATATTTACTGAGCTTTCATCCCCAATGAATACCAGTATACTTTATAGCTACAAAGTAAAAAATAAGTACCTTCGAATATCATCATTTAATATGTTTGTAACTTCTAAGAAAAAGAATGATCGATTTTATAAGTACTTATTTCTTTAACTTTAACATTTTGCGAATAGAATTGCGGGCTTGTTACTGCTCCCACTCAGACACGCCCACGCGCGGTAAACGCGACGGATTCTCAATAATTGATATCCTGAAGTCGATCGAGCGACTCGATTAGTCAACGTCTTTATTTCACGTCACCTTCGACAACTCGCTGGCAGTCGTCTCGACAGCTGGTACATTCGATTGCGGTAAAACATCACTATCAAGACACTTTAAATAAATTAAGAAAATTAAGACCCAAATAAGAGATAGTGAATGATAGGGAATGACTGAGTTATAGCCGAATGATCACAGCATGAGGGGATCGTAAATAATCGAAAATAAATATGTAAGTCTCGATGAGTAGCTGCCAAAAGATATTATTGAGACATTGGGCGTACCCAGGTTCTGAGCCAGGGGGGGCAAATCAGATTTTAAGTAGTACTTACTGATAGTACCTAAGTAGGAGGCTTAGAGAATCCAAGGGGGGGGAATGATTGACACCTACTTACTACTTCAGTGCTGAAGCGAAAACCAAGCCGGACTAGCTTTTAATTGCTAATAACCGACTTATTGAACACTTCTCAAGTTGGTAACAGTGTAACTATTACAACTTACTTTAATCTATATATTAATACGTGAGGCAAAAACTTTAGCAACATAATATTCACTACAATTGCGAGCACGGAAGAGTCTAAAATTTGGCACACATATAGTTTACGTGTAAGAGAAGTGCAGAACGCTCATATATTTTAATAATAATGATTGTAAATTACTTTATTTTAATAAATAAAACTTTACACACATTACCATGCATTTGACACATTGATAATATAAGACGCACGTAATTATTGACGTAGTTTTATATGTCTTTTGCAAGTGTTGAAAATTCTACATAAATTGTTTATATAGATGCGATGACATAACAATATGTCATTTGATATTTATATTTTAATTAGAAAAAGTTTCACTTAGATCGAATATCGATCGCTAGTATAATTAAATTTCGTAATTTAAACAAATATGTTACACTAAAACGATTACACTATACCAAATGGTATTGTAGATTATTATTATCGATTACTTGTGTCTCTGCTTTGTACTCTACAAGAAGAATATTTGTAGTTTTATTGTAATAAGTAGCTTCCGCTCGCAGCTTTGCCCGCGCGGATTTCAGTCTTCAAAAATGGAGTTATTACACAATATATCACAATATATATATATAATCCTTCCTCTTGAATCTCTCTTGACTCTATCTATTAAGAAGCCCATCAAAATCAGTTGTGTAAATTTAAAAATTTAAGCATACAGACATAGAGACGACGGCAAGCGACTATGTTTTATATTATGTAATGATACATTTTACAATATAAAACTGCGTATAGACATAATATAACACACGTTGATATAGTATAATAACGGAAAAGTACTTCAGTAGTAAATTCGTAAGTATTCATGGTTAGTAAATCTCACAAAGGCACCCACAATCGACTGCCTTCCCCTACGTAGGACCGTTGAAAATACGGCCTACAATATAACCGAACCGTGCAAGAGCAGTATTAGCGGGATAAGGGCTAGTTCACACAATGTCGCGCTAGGTTGCGGTTTTATAACGTTTTATAACTGTAGTAAAATTGGGAAGATGTAAAAAAATCCTTAAAGTAGAAATCGAAGGTTAATATTATGGCAGTCTACGCCGCAGTTAGAAAAAGTCCCGTGCAAAGTATTCCTGCATAAAATATTTTATGAAATGCCTTCACATGACTTCGGTAAAATGGTTTCAATGAGTACCTTTCCTATTGTAATATGAATCATAAAGCCTCATATTATAATGACGACGTAGGAGGTGGTACTATATGTAATATACATAGTATATGTATCTGAATATAGATGGCACGACCGGCAACACAACACTGTCACCTGTAGATCATTAATTTATTATTGTACAGTCTAAATGTCTTTCTCTTTAATTATTAAGCTAATACCTCTCGCTTACACGAAACCGGCGTAAAGTGACAGCTGTGCTGTCGCATTTCGTGCGCTTTGTAAGTAGCCGGTGGCCCTTGGAGGTGGGAGGAGAAAGGAGGGTAGCGCATCTGTATACCCCCTATGTGGATTGTCATGAAAATGGCTCCGACAGCTCCTTTGCCCCCCTATACCATAAAAAAATAGTTAAATTCAAAACTTTATGGATTAATGAAAAAATTAAAAATGCGATTCGTCGAGCAGTGCGTCCTCAGGAAAGGCGCACACCTGCATCCATGACGTACGCGAGCGAGCTCTGAGATCTATGTTAGTATTCGAAAAATTCTGATTCTTAAGCTTCATCAACTGAGGCTGCTAGATAGAGAAATAACCGTGAATTCTCGTTTGTGTCTCATTTTATACATACCTAATTAGTTCACGAATCTATAAACATTAAACCACAAATAGGTGATAATTTATCGCGCGTGTGGTGCACACCACATTTAGTGGCTGTTAATTTAAAACCCTCAATCAATGTCGCGTTACACGAAAACGGGATTCTTTTCATTTGTACGTAAATCAAAATGATTTTAGCGAATGTGCACTTAGCGTGATGGATGCGGATCCGCGGTGATAAACGGCGTAGTGAAATGTTTAGACAAATGTAGGTCGCTCCGACCGCGACCGAGGCGCGCCGAGTGTGTTTACTAACGCGCGGCTTCGGGGTGGCACTAGCTTAGTTGGAATACCGACGTAAGTTACACGACTTTGTACTGATTTTTGTATACGTTGTGTTATAGATATAAAGTTTATTTTAGTTAGATGTAGCGCCACACTGCATACTTGCATTAGGCCAGAACGACCGTGGAGGTACCTCTCGCTTACACGAGACCGGCGTGAAGTGACAGCTGTGCTGTCGCGTTTCGCGCAGTGTGTAAGTAGCCGGTGGCCCATGGAGGCGGAAGGAGGGCAATGCATTTATATATTGCCTTTATGTCGGTAGTAATGGAAATTGCTCCGACTACCAGTTTGCGTTGATTATAATAAAAGACTTCGATCATAATAGAACTACGCTACGCGATCGAAGTCACGGGCACCAGCTAGTCCTCTATAAAAGAAATGATCGGATGTCGCTCAGATATGCTAAGTCAGTCGCGGCTCGCGTCCCAGTTTTGAATACATATTTAAAGCGCGCAGAGTAATGGGCCCTCGATTGGCTCGTAGCTCAACATAACGAGGCTTTACTGCCCTCCCCTGGCTCGTAAATTTAGCGCACTATTCTTTCCCCAATAGGATTCCCCGAAATTTATTCCGTCGACGGGGATTTTCGCATTTATTTCGTTTCAAACACTATTAAAACGCGTTTACTATCATAGCGAGTTTCCTGTTTTTCTTCTTTTGGAAAGAAGGAATACCATGGTGAATCTGCATATATGCGAGTTTTCATGACTAACGTTAGAGTAGCAGTAATGAAGAGGCTTCATTTGAATTTTGCTCTCGGCTCGGGACTCTGTTAAACCTTACGAAAGGCGAAACCGTGATTGCCATCATATGTTTATTGATTGTAAGCATGTAGTTTGAGTTGTGATAATTACCACCACCCATTGACATCCGCATATGCAGAGGTCTAGCCCTTCTTCTCTCCTTTCTCCAATGGCCATAAGAAACTTATCAGCCAAAAGCAGTATATCTGTCACGCTGCGGCGTGGCCTGTCCGCGAGGGGTACTGTCTCGGTAGTGACGGTCCAGTTCAGCTGCGGCGGACTTTTGTAATAATCAAAAGACTTTGACTGCTCTTTTGCTATAACTATAAAACATCGGACCTTTAACTAAATTATAGATTTTATTTAATAAATTATGTTAATTCTATCTTACTACCTATAATAATAAAGCCGTCCTAGCCGATTTCAGCTACGGAGGTCGTCTATATAGGTAGATTTTTTTTTTTTTTTTGATTTTCCTGAGAGTCTCAAAATATCGGTTATAAAGCCTTTATATAAAAAGGGAGATAAGACCGACATAAACAATTACCGACCAATTACATTGATACCAATTATTTCAAAAATCTTTGAAAAGGTAATGCTGGTGAGACTTGACAGGTATGTGACCAATCATAATATTATATTGACACGTAATCAATTCGGGTTTCGGAAAAATAGCAACACAGCCTTAGCCGGTTTTAATTTAATTAAAAACGTCACTGAAGCTTTAAATGATAAAACACTAGTTTCTGCAAT
>LUGF01041413.1:208361-222456 GCA_001625245.1 Calycopis cecrops
CGGCGGACTTTTGTAATAATCAAAAGACTTTGACTGCTCTTTTGCTATAACTATAAAACATATCGGACCTTTTACTTAACTTATAGACTTTATTTAATAAATTATGTTAATTCTATCTTACTACCTATAATAATAAAGCCGTCCTAGCCGATTTCGGCTACGTAGGTCGTCTATATAGACGAGCCATCTGCGCAGGACATATTGTAGTCACAAGTGTGCATGCAGACACAAGTGCACTCACTACGTATTTCCTTATTCTCATAGGTATTCCGATGGGACGGCAGACACGACCGGTGATATATCAGGCGCAGGACCGAAGGCTTAACTTCTCTGAGGCACGGGGGTGTACCACCGCCAACTTACAGACTCGGGACTGTTATTAGAAATTGAAAAATCTCAAAAACAATTTTTATTCCGACCCGGGATTTGAACCCGGGACCTCACGTCTGTGGTTGAACATGCTTACCACTGGACCACGAGGCAGCCTACCTATAAGTGTGTACTGTGTATATTTTCTGTGCATATCGACAATAATATTATTGAACAAGAAAAATAATAATATAATTTAAAATTCGGCTGGATATAACCTTCTTTTTGGCTTCGCCACCGTCGAGTAATATTTACAAAGGCACTTTGAATAAAGTCGCCATTTTTATTTACGGATGTCGGGGGGCTAATTAAGACGTGACCGTTTAAAAAGGGGCCAGAAATTCTCGACCCTTGATTAATAGACGTCTTACTTCACGTCCTTACAGAAATCTCAAATGTAAAACACTTTTCAAAGTTAATTACGTTAAATTTTTATTAATTACTCCGAGAAATTGTTTTCTTGGAAAATGACATATTTGATCACGGGAGTGAAAGGAAAAGCTCATTTTCGGGCTCTTTTTTTAATATACCAAAATGAAAAGAGCGCAAGAATTTTTAATTTTAAATTACAATTTCATTCATTTTTAGCGAACGCGCTGGCGAAATAACAGAAATAAATTAAAATAATATTACGCTATAATGGTGTTAAGTTATCACTCACTCACTCATATCACTCATTACAATAAAATTACTGATTAAAAAAAAAACATCCAAACTTGAATGCTTTGATGCTTTGACTATGGAAGATGACTGGATGCTTAAATAATAATAAATAAAAGGACGTAAGGACTTGTGTTACGGGTATTAGACAACGGAAATTTATTTAATATTATGTTTTATAAATTTAAGAAATTTTGTATATTTAAGATTTAATTAAGCATTATACAAATACATATAATACATAGATAAACATCCATAAGCAAGGCGGGATTCGAACTCGCGAGCCGCGATCCCTGGTGCAACATGGCCAGCTTATCCGAGCCCTGTACTACTGCGCCAGCCTGGTCGCTTAGGACCCCTGCTTGGGATCCAGTTATAAATATAATCACTTATGTTAATCGCTACAACTAAATACATAATCTCCGGGTACTTATAACTTGTCACAACAGGACATCTGTATCTCAGTCCACCCATGACGATGGTTGCCGTAAAGCTACTGAAACGTCGGGCATGTTAAATAATGAAAAAAATCGCCATAATTCCCGTTCAGATAGGTTTATTGTACATAATGTAAAATAGAACTTTAACTGAAATATAAAGAATTTTATAAGCCACGACACAGGCTACAATTTACTTCTATAACAAGTACTCACACTGGGTTATTCACGGGCAGAGCCGGGCAGATCGCTAGTGAACAATACAACAGAGACTAGTCTCGTAGGTGACAATAAAACGACACCAAAACAATCTAGGTCGGCGTCACAGTGATATATCTGTGACGCAAGTAGCCGCGTCAATCACTGTGTCGCCGTAAATACATGTCACAGGAATTAGTGACGAGATTTACACGTGCGGGCTGTACAACTGTAATGGCGAGCGTGTGACACATGTGTAATGTATTTTTTTTAATCGAGCAGTTTATTTAGTGTTTATAGTATTCAAATGAAAGCGGCAGTCATGAAGCGACTTGGTTGTCAGTACTAGATATATCATCTTAGACTTACAAATCAACTGATCAAACAAAAACGACCTGATCTACGCCTTATCACAAGCGCCATAATAGGACACGGTCATTATAACAAACATCTTTTCACTATAGGTGTCACGGACAGCCCTCTATGCAGATCCTGCCTAGAGGCGGAGGAGACAGCAAGCCTTCCTGAAGGAGCTAAACTGGAAATGACATGTGAAAGTGAAGGCAGATGAAAAGGCCCACCCACACGCAAAACAGGCGCAATAGCGTCGAGTTGAGGAAAAGGGCCGGGACACAAGTAACAAGTACTAGATTTATCAAACGGATATTACGCTGTCAAAGTCCGCACTTAGGAAACCGAACCACGACACAGATGACGTCAATCACCGCTATATTCCGCCCGCTTCGTAACCGCACAGATTTCCCAATAAAGCAAGCTTTCATCTGTTTAGTGCTACATAACATTACTTCTATAATCTCATTTAAAAGCAAATATATTGTACATATTAATATTCTCCGGCGAAAAGGTAATAATAAAAAGAGGAGTATAATATTTACCGGCGACGGCGCGAACGTCGTAAACACTGTACGAGAATTATGGCCCGTGACGTGGCACATTCATGTACTTTGATTTAACACCACGTCTACGTACTGGGAATGAGCGGCTACAGTTATACGCATGCAGCTTTTACATATTAACTGAACGAATAAACGAACGGCGGAAAGTGATGTGTAAGTAGCCGGTGACCCATGCAGCTAGAGGAGGAAGGAGGACAACGCAGCTGTATAACTTCTATGCGGATGTCTATGGACGTCGCTAGTCATGAAAAGGCTCTCCGACTGCTCGATTGCAACCCTATACCATGGACCGAAATGCATTTACGCTAGGATTGAGGCTTGCATATTTTATATATTATATTACACTTCAAGTATTTATTGACTTTAGATGTAAAGAACAAGAACATCAGCAATTTGGTCACTAGTTCTGTACACCTAAAGTCAGTAGTCAGTCAATAGTCAGTAGCAGAGTGACTCTAAGGTATTGTGGTCTAAGGCTTAGACTACGTCGTAATCACACTTCGCACTAATATTATAATTGTGAAAGTCTCTTTGTTTGGATGTTTGTACGTCAATTACGCTGAAACTACTAAATGGATTTTGATAAAATTTGGTATACAGATAGGGTATTAGACTTGACTTAGATTATAGGATATTTTTTATTGCCTGGGATAAAGCAGGAATCGTGGGAAAGTCAAAACCGTACGTTGAATATTTTTTTAAAGAAAATTTGGGGCGTGATCTACAATCAATATCGAAGCCAAAAATATAGTTTTTAGAATTTTTGTCTATTTGTCTGTATGTATGTCCGGGCTAAACTAAAAAAGTACTGCATGGATTTACTTCAAATTAGATTTTTTTTAAATAGTACAGGGGGCAAACGAGTAGTCGAGTCACCGAGATGATGGTGTTTTCCGACGCCCACAGACAACTGCAACACCAGGGGTTTTGCAATTGCGTAGCCGGCCTTTAAGATGAGGCTCTTTTCTTGAAGATCCCTAAGTCATATTGGTCCGGAAATACCGAGGGCGGCAGCTGATTCCACAAAGAAGTAGTACACGGGATGAAGTTGCGTTTAAAGCGCACAGTGGTGGACTTCTGAACATCTAGATGGTGCCGGTGGAAATTTGAATTTAGACGCGAAGTTCGATAGTGAAATTCAGCTGCAGGTATTAGTCCGAACAATTCCTCGGAACACTTCCCATAGAAAATACGGTAGAAGATGCACAGCGAACTAACATCTCTCCATATGGCAAGTGTATCAAGCTTGCTGGAAAGAACTTGGTCGTCGACGATTCGAGTTGCGCGACGTTCGATGCGGTCAAACGGTATAAGCTGGTATTGAGGTGCGCCTGCCCAGAGATGACAACAGTACTCCATGTGGGGTCTAACCTGGGCTTTATATTATAGTTTCATACGGTGGGCCGGCGTGAAGTATGCCTTCGCCCTACTCAGCACACCAAGCTTTTGCGATGCTAATTTAGCTTTCGCCTCCAAATGACCGCAGAACTGAACATCGCTGGATATGTCGACGCCAAGTATTCCAATGCTAGCTGTATTCTTTAGGGCCGTGTTCTCAAAACGAGGAGAAACGACGATGGGGGTCTTTTTTTGCGGTGAACGAACAAACTTGAGTCTTATTAGGGTTAAATTGGACTAAATTTAGTCGGCCCCAATCCGAGACTTTGGTTAACAAAGACTCGACCTCAGACACAAGTTTGTTCCGATGTGCAATGACGTGCTCCTGTGAAATATTGACGCGGCCAGTGTATAAGGCGTCACCCGTGCTGTCTTCCGCATAACAATGGACGCCGCTGGTCAGCAGCAAGTCATTGATATGCAGGAGAAACAAGGTGGGAGACAGGACACATCCTTGTGGAACGCCAGCATTGACAGCCATGAGATCCGTGCATGCACCGTCGACAACGACCTTGATGCTCCGGTCTGTCAAAAACCTGGCGATCCAGTCACATAATTTCACAGGAAGCCCAAAAGCAGGAAGTTTAAAGATAAGACCTTTGTGCCAAACCCTATCGAAAGCCTTCGCTATGTCCAGACTAACCGCCAATGCTTCCCCCTTCGATTCAACTGCCTCCGATATTGAATATTACTAACAGTTCGGGTCAACCGATAGGCTACATATTGTCACATTAACTTCTAGGGATGAGGAGCTGTGAATCTTTTATTCGGAAGAATTGAGACACCTACATTTTGAAAGTCCGAAATCCACGCAGGCGAAGCTGCGAGCGCAAGCTAGTAGGTAATAAAAATACTAAAACGTCAAGTGTAAAGAACTAGTAATCAGGCTGTTGCTGAGGAGGTTCTCATTCGTGAGGTATTAGGTTGGCTATTCAATCTCCAATTCTTTCGACCCCAC
The DNA here is from genome assembly GCA_001625245.1 of Calycopis cecrops. Classification (NCBI taxonomy): domain Eukaryota; kingdom Metazoa; phylum Arthropoda; class Insecta; order Lepidoptera; family Lycaenidae; genus Calycopis; species Calycopis cecrops. The sequence continues at coordinate 213,299 of LUGF01041413.1, forward strand.
ATGGTTGTCTCAAACTATAAATATACCCCTTCAGGATAGTGCAATGGGGGGAAGACACAATCCTTGCTCCTTTTATTATAAGATAACTAGCTGCCAGACAAATTTGTGACTCTAAAATTTCATTGAATGGTTGAAATTTTTATTATATATATTTTTAAATCCCCTTAAACACAAAAAAAATCATCAAAAATTTCTAATACAAATTTCGAGTGTAATGTGAATTATGGTCCATCATAACAATAACTTAAATATATAATAATATCTAAGTATAGGATTAAAGATAAATGGGTATTTACCCTCTCATTTTATTATGAAAGACTGACGCTTTGTGAGAAGCGCAATTAATAAGCATTTAAATTGTGCTTGAAATGACTCACAAAAATCGGACAGGCGCGGTCTGAGGCCGCCATCACATGGCCCATTTAGCCCGATAAATTAGTCGTTACGTGTCCGGCGCTCGTGGGCTCGGACGCGGACCTTTGGATACTCGTTACTTTTTTGGCGAAGACAGCCATGAAATTAATTTTGTATAATTGCTCCATTATACGGGTCTAGTGTCGCCTAATCGCCTGTGAGCCGACGATTTGCTTACGTTTTACAAACCACCGCTCGAGGTACGAAAAAGATTATAATATAATGCTCTTCGTTTTGCCTCGGCTTTGCTGCGTAAAATATTAGATAATTAAATATTAAATATAGAAGAACTATATCTGCATTGCAGAAGACAGTTTTTTTTATCTATAGCCTCAATTTAATAATAATAGAAAATCCCACCTATAGTGGTGATTTACATATAGGTACATGGGCAAGAATATAGGAATAATGAATTTACAGGTTATATTGATTTTTATTGATAAGCTGTATCTCGCGGTTCCTCATAAAATCAATTCCAAAGCAATAATTAATTTGTTCGGTATAAAAGTATACTTATGTTATTTCAGAATATAATTCAATTGCCCCCAAAGATGCTGCAACCTTGTCGTTGTGGGTGGAGGGTTTTACGTGCCTCTGTGATCCCCAAGGCTATGTCGGACAGGGCTAGCCGTACCGGACATGCTTAGAAGAAGATGCCAGACAAAGAGAAGCTCAGCCGGGAGGTCCTCCACCCGTCCCTCTGAACCAGCAGATGGACGTGTGGAACAGGACGACCGGCGGAATCTGTCCGAATTGTCCGATTCGGACAAATCGGTGGCGTGCTCCTTTTCAATATTGGGGCCAGGGGTCAAGTTGGGAAATTGTATGACTCCGACGACGTAGTAGGGACTGCTCAGAGGCAGCCGGACAGTCCCCAGGCAGGAGAAGTCTGGCCTTCTCACCGAGGCCAGCTTGTCGCTGGAGGAATCCTGTTGTTTACAGATCCAGGACCCTTCAATTATAGCCGCTGAAGGGCCCCGCAATCGTTTAGTCGGTAGGGGCCACCCAGTTGCCGAGCCCGACTGTACCCGGTTGAGCCACACGGGCTCCTGGGTAGCGTGCGTAAAGGTATTCCCCTGCGTTACCAAAAAAGAGGATGTAATCCAAGTTTCTACATATTATATCAAATTTTGTCCAAATAAGGACAGAAGTTTAGATGTTTTGAATGCGTGAAAGAATAACCAGAATAACTGTTATAATATTTGTTGGACTATTAGGGTACAAAGAGCCGGCTACGCCCATTACACACCCACTTTTATTTCCTTCATTTAAATATGTACTAGTACCTACTTTAGACATTGTAATCTGGATAATCTATACTGATATTATAAAGAAATTATAAAGCTAAAATAGTATAAAAAAAGGGTTTGTTTGGATGAATGCGTTAATCTCTGGGACAGGTCCGAATATAAAAAAATCCTTCAGTGTTAGAAAGGTTAAAGGCTGTATACCAAATGGTATAAAATGAATTGTTGTTATTGCAAATAAAAGTATTATTTATTATAAAAGTTGTGGAAAGAGCAATACAAGAGGTGAAACTGTCGAGTCGAGTCGGAGAAGTCTTCGACACGACGCACTATGCGGAGTTTTATATAATTCTGTGAAAGTATATTTGTTAGGCTTTTTTTTTTTATATAGTATAGGGGTGCAAACGAGCAGTCGGAGAAATTTACATGACTACCGACTCCCACAGACATCCGCATAGAGGCCATACAGATGCGCTGCCCTCCTTTCTCGTCCCACCTCCATAGGCCAGCTACATACACACCGCACGAAACGCGACAGCACAGTTATGGGTCTGGTCTCGTATAAGCGAGAGGTTGACGAGCGTGCCGGCCCAATTCGGCTGCATGCAAGCATACAGTGTGGCACTACCTCTTTCTAAATGTATGTGTCGTGAGAACAGTATACTTCATCAAGATATTTCGACAGGATATAAACTTACAAGGGCAAAACCACGGGACGCAGTAATATTACATGTTAAATAATTATGACAGCCAACACGTAATTTATATGATGTTAATTTACCAAAGTGTTAGGGACTCAGTAACCGTGGACAAGATTAGTTTGGACGTTTGTTCATAGTTTCTGTAAACTTTACGGGCATCGGGAACTTATTATTTGAAGCCATCCGACACTTCCTGCTCTTGGAGAGCGAATTGTTGTTTTAATATTTGCATACATTCTATGTTTACGTTATAAGCATTAGTTTCCTGTCTCTAGGAGTTAAGGATTTTTATCCTATGATTGAGGCTTTAGCAATTACAAAACTTACAATAAAAAAGCAAATTTCACCATCCATCCCGGTCCAGGACGAGTGACATTAGGCCGGTCAACGGCGTTTAGGAACCCTATGACTACCAGTGGAGACCGAAAATGATGATGGTAAAGATTTCGAATTTCTAAAGGTTAACCAACTGCGAAAAATCAGATAAACCACGACCAATACGTCAGAAGGGGGCTATCATAAAGTAGAAGAAGAATATTTAATATTAGACCAATAATTATCATTGAAGCTGAACTATGCCAGCACGACCACGGATCTATACTTCTCCCTCACATAACACAGCTACGAAGCGACAGCTATGGTGTTGAATGTCAAGGAGGGCGACGCATCTACATAATATGCGGATGTCGATCAGCGTCAGTCAATAATCATAAGCGACCTGCTCGTTTCCTCCCTAGTATAAAATGTAAAATGACCGCCCACCGTCCTCGTTTAGCGCTTAAATCATCGTTTGAGAGGAATAAACATTTCACTAAATGATAATATTTACATTTCATCTGTGTAGCTCCATATGAATGCTGGAAGTCCCGTTGTCCAAACACCGTGCGCAAACATGATATTTTAAAAACCCCTATGACGTACTTTGATCAACATTACATGAAATAGTGCAAACAGTATAGTATCGGATGTGTACGCAAATAATAAAGCGCCAAAACCGGAGGCAGATTGAATAAAATGTTTTAAGCTTGTAGCGGTGTTTGATTTGATGGTTTGTATTTGTTTTTTTGATGTGATGTGGCAGGTCGATCCGATATGTGCTTTACTACATACCAAATGTTTCCTGTTCGTATCCCATATTGGAAGTTGGACATGGTTGACTGATGATACCTGAGATATCTATAGATTATCTGCAGCCCTTACATCAAGGTGATAAGCTAGCAGCTACTATAAATCATCACGTCACACTGATTCCTTGCATATTACTGTGCTCTATGCACTGATCTCTCTCAGATATGGTTAGCTATAAACTACAGTATTCTAAGATAAAATATATTATTGTCAAACTGTAATTGTAACAGGTAGTGCTTGATGGATGCCAGCATGACCCCCGATACGTCAATCTCACGTGCGTGACAGCACAATCGTCACTTTCAAGAGGCGGTGGCCCATATCGGATGGTAATGAATGTCGGCAGTCATTAATGGACTGGTTGCGTATTTGTATCTATAAATAATATCAAAAACGTATAGAAAATATTTCAATTTTATATTTAGGCATGTTATATCGTTATTTATTAATATGACGACGGAATAACTCAACACTATCTATTAATGAACATCTCAGATATTTTGAAGCTCTTCAATTTATGTTATAAAGGACTAAGTACAAACCTAATAAAGGATTCATTTTTGTTGTCGTGTCTTATACTAATCTGCCAGACACCAAGAAACGCGGCAGAAATAGTACGGCATAAGACACAAAACCAAAACTCAAGCGTAATAGAGGCATAAATTATGTACAGAGAACAATAAGCCTCGGAGCAACATCGGCAATTTGAATAAATAAATAGCATTCGCGTCTATAAGGGCCTGTTCACATCTCCACGGTGCGGCAAAGTCAAGGTGGAACAGCGTCGTTGCCGCGACGTGCTGGTGGTGGCTGGTTTGATTTACACACGCATCGATGTAAATCAAATATTATAAAATAGATCGAAATCGATGTAAATCAAATCAAATATTGTAGAATAGTAATATTATATAATAATATTCGACGGCGACGGTGCCGCACCGTGGAGATGTGAACAGGCCCTAACGTGCCAAGTATTAGCGACGGCTAATACAAAATCGATACAATAAGCCCCAATTAATAGTAAGGCGCTTGTAGTGCTTTATGGCCTGCCTTTGATGCGCGTTCTTGCTAATAGCTTTTTATAATCGCAGATTTGACTCCGCTTTCAACACAGCTAAAAGCCATTTGGTGAAAATTTTATGATATTCCTGTTCATTCATGTGATTTCGGCTTCCATTTTGCCGATTTAAGCTTCCTATGTATTATGTATGCTAAAAGCATTTAAGTTGTAAGTTGTCGAAGCGTGGTGGCATTAAAGTTGCAACTTACGAGCGTGTGAGTTGTAATAACTTACGTACTCGGTAATTCGGTTACAGGACATTGTATACTCTTACACTGGATAGGTAGGTGTGTTGGCGCGAGGTTCTGCTTATCTATACATATAATAAATTTGTAGAAGGGTCAATTCTGTACATTGAAAATATTGAAAAAATAAATAGCAGGGGGTGTTACTGGATTGATACCAAACCCAAATATGCGATTAAAAAAAATTTTGTTTGTCTGTCTGTCTGTCTGTCTGTCTGTATGTTCAGGCATCACGTGAAAACTAACGGTTCGATTTCGATGAAACTTGGTATAATTATACCTTATTATCCTGGGCATAAAATGGGATACTTTTTATCCTGGAAAAATACGTAGAAAAAAAATAAATCCTATCTATACATATAATAAATCTGTAGAAGGGTCAATTCTGTACATTGAAAATATTGAAAAAATATATAGCAGGGGGTGTTTCTGGATCGATAACAAACCCAAATATGCAATAAAAAAAATTTTTGTCTGTCTGTCTGTCTGTCTGTATGTTCAGGCATCACGTGAAAACTAACGGTTCGATTTCGATGAAACTTGGTACATTTATACCTTATTATTCTGGGCATAAAATAGGATACTTTTTATCCTGGAAAAATACGTAGAAAAAAATAAATCCATCCACGCGAAGACCGCGCGGACGGAGTCGCGGGCGGAAGCTAGTTACTGATATTATGAAAGTTTATAACGTGTAAGCCATAAGCATATTACATTATTTCATGGAAAAACTAATTGTCTAATTGAACACAATCGTAGGCTGATTACTGTTTGGAAAAACCTAATTTTGATTGTGATCCGGAAAACTATATGGTTCTCTCTTCTTCACTTTTTTTATTTCTCCCACCTTAGTTATTTATATAATTTATATAATAAGGAATAAAATAAATCCGCTAGAAATGTTAGAGTTACCACAAGAATAATACATTTATTTATAAACATGATGTGTTTGTTAGTAATGACTTTTGTTTTATTGAACTAAACTTGAACAAGCATCTGCTGCTAAGTTTTACTATTCCAATATTGTTAAATTATCATATTCATGACTTCTAGATATCAAATATAAATATACTCTCGGTATGTATGTATTGTAATGTGTATGAAACACATTAATATTGACTTAGAAACTTACTATCGAATATACTTAGAACTACTTATTTTACTTAGAAAAGAAATATAATTATACTAAATATATTGATATAATTTTATTGTTATTCTTATCCACCAAACTTCTCTGAAGTGGCTTCATCAATTGTATATTAAAATATCTGTGCCTTAACTAAGAATTGGTCGTAAAGAATATTTTAATTACGTCTCAAGCTTACACGAATCATTACAATAAAAGTACTATAACGGATGTTATTGAGTATTACACGTACATATACACATTTTTTTAACGGGCTTGGCCCATTACTTTCCCACCGCTGCTACTCCTGTGTCGCCAAGATCAACAGCGGCAACCACAATGACCCTTTGATATTATCTCAGGGAGCTCGAGGGAAAAGTTAAAACTGTCTTGGGACCCGCAACGAATTAATCAGAAGAAATAAAAGGAGGAATATAATCCAATTTCCCTCCCCAGTCAAAGCGAGAGACAGTACAAGATTGCAATGAATTATACAAACCAAGAAAAGAGAGTGTAGCTAGGTGAAGCCCAGCTGCTATGTATCACGGAGATATTAAATTTTAATAAAAATTACTGAATGATTAGTATTTAATATGTTGTCATATTTAAATGATAAATATCATTTAAATATAAACTAAACTTGAAGCTAAAACAATTTGCTAAAAAACTGTCAAAAAAAAAGAAAATATTCAAAATTTAAATAAATAATTGACAGTAGCTACTGATGCCATATTTGACGCAGGCTAATTGGCGGGAGCGCTAATGAACCAAATAAACTTTTAACGATCCTCAGCCCGTAACATTTTTGAAGTCGATTTCGAGTTGCCACTTCGTGCGTGATGTTGCTGCCTCCATTGTAAACATACGTAACTAGCTGTTTGCCGTGGTGTTACTCGGATAATATCCATCACAAGAGAACCGTGGGTTAAAAGTTCTATTTCATTCAAATTTCACAATAATCCTAATAATATTAAAAACGAGAAAGTTTGTTTGATTTTTTTTTCATGATTCCACACAACAGATACAGATGGGAATTATACAAGGTTGATACAAGCGAGAGGCATTAAATAAACCATATATTAGTGTATTATTTTCAGGCTACACAACTATAAACAGAACAATCGGAGCAATAGTTGAGCCACAGGAATGTTTTAAAGTATTTTCTCACTTCGTACAAGCTGTATCGCGGCTGATCGCCGACTATGGCCGGCCGGGCTCACTCATACCGTGCTCGCTGTAGCCGCCCGGTACAAAGAGTGATAACATTTTTTCGCTGTTTAACTTGTTTGAAAAAAGTATTTTCGTATACTTGTCGTAAGCTTTTTTAAATAGTTTCAGATTAACTGAAGGCACTTATAAGGTATATTTGGTTTCATTTAATGCTTCTCGCTCTTAACAAGCCTGTATAATATTAATAAATGGATGATCGCGTGGTATATATTATATTACGATTACGAGGGTAAAGCTGAGAAGCAAAAATAATACATAAAATAAACCACACGAAACTCATAGCTGTCATTTTAGGGCGGTATCATATTCGCGAGACATACCTCCGGCCTAATTCGGAAGCAATACAGTAAATAAATCACTTTTACTTTTAAGCTGAATTATAATAAATGTACCTAGCACTGTATCTGAGCCTGTGTCTAGCAGTGAACGTCCTCATGCTAATGATGATGAAGAAAAGTACCAAACAAGTAACTCGGCGAAGTATCAATAATAAATTGAATCGGAACATTTTGACCAACAAGCAGGCGCTGGGGAATTAAAAGTGTAACGCGGATGCAGGGCGCTCCCGATAATACCTGCGTAATACAAAATCGATGCCGTAAGCCCCAATTAATCAGGGATGAAGGCTCTGCTCCCCACAAACAGACACCTTTTTATACAACCCACAATTCTTTGTCTAAAACATACAAGGCTGTAGGTACCAGTTCTGTACATAGAACCGTCTATTGCATGAATTTGCGCCTATATAATTTCTGAAATATTTGATTTAGATGAAACCGGCGTAAAATGACAGCTGAGCTGTCGCGTTCCTTGCAGTATAAGTAGCCGGTGGCCCAAGGAGGGGGGTGTAAATAGGAGAACAACGGATCTGTGTAACCTCTATGCGGATGTCTATGAGCGTCGGTAGTAATGAAAATGGTTCCGACTGCTCGTTTGCCCCCTTATACTATAAAAAAATTGGAATCGGTGCCTTTTAGATTGCTTTACGAACCTTAAACTACATTGCCAAAACTACTAATAAGACATTTTTTTTATTTAAACATCCCTTGTAACGTAGTCATAGTCTGCAGAACGAACGTAAAATGAAGAAAATCGAGCTGTTAAAAGTTAGCATTGTATTTAAAATGCAGTGAAACTTTCGTCATTCAATGCCAGGTTTATCTTTTGAATTGTAGTTTCGTCTAGTTTACCGTTCGTACTTTGTAATGAACCTTATCTATGTTTATCCTTAAGTCACGGTCGTTTAGTCTGCAGAGAGCTGTGTATCTGCTGCGATACACGTATTGGCGTTTGCTGCTTAACAACGAACATGATGCTGAAGTGAGTCCGTAAGGACTGTTACAACCAACAGTTTTGTAACAAATCATGGCGCTCTCACCTTGATCAAATATGTTTTTACGGATACAAGTGTCATCGTCAAGCGAGCGCTAAGGGCGTAGAACTGGCGTAGCACAGGAGCGGACACATATAACTCAAGTGTCACATGTTAATCAGGTTTTAAAACCCTATTTAAAAAAAAAAGAAAAAGAAACTTGTGCCATCGACACGAAGAAGAAGAAGACGGATACAAGTCCAATAGAATTCTTTATTATACTTCATCCTTTTTTTTGGCAAAAAGCTTCGCAATCTCTTTCAGCCTACCAACAAACACTCACGTGACACAGTCAAAAAAACTTTACATCATCGCAAAGGTGTCATGATGTCACACGTCAGAATTGTAAAATGTAAGTAGATATTTAATGAATGTATTATAGTATGCACCGCTGGTGTCCTTTTGCAATAAATAAATAAATAAAAAAATAAATACAACGTGTAGGTGTCCCCTTATCATAAGAGTCTGAATTATGGTAATAACATAGTATAATAAGAAGAGTAAGCTATCTAAGCCCAATCGGCAACATAAAAAAAAATCTGGCCTTGACGCCTAGGGTTGGCAGTTTTATTTTCAGTTATTTTTTTTTACTTTTTTTAATATACATATTTATATATATATTTTTTTTTTATTAT
>LUGF01041413.1:249322-282613 GCA_001625245.1 Calycopis cecrops
TCAGTGGATGAGATTTATGATTTAGTTAGCGGACGCCCGCAACTTCATTTACGTAAATTCATTGTTTTACCGCAGTGGGTTAAAAAGTAAATAGTCTTCCTCACTAAATGGACTAACTAATACTAAAATAATCTTTTAAATCAGCCCAGTAGTTCCAAAGATTAGCGCGTTCATTCAAACAAAAAACAAACTCTTCAGCTTTATATTATTAGTATAGGTATTTAAGGCTAAACTTATATCTTAGCATTAACCTGATATATGATCCTGATAACCATTAGATAAACCGTCAGCTCTTTACCTCAATTTATATAATCTGCATTTATGCGCCATTAAAATACAACCACAATGGCGATGCAAGTTTCACGAAAATCTTACAAAATACCATACAGTTGGGGTAACGTCATAATGTTACCCTGCGCGGTACCCCTAATGGCTCGTACCCTCCACGTGTTACATGACTGCCTCTTTACTCATTCAGAGCGGCCATTTGCGTGGTGCTAACGAACTCGCCGCAATATCTTTGCAGTGAAATACGTGTACATTTACAATGCAATCAATTTACTTCGTTACCCGCAAATGTTTATTGGCCGTAGCGAATGTGTGCAGCATATTTGGTAAGAGTAGCATGCATTGCAGTTGGATGGGATCGGCACACCAAAGTTTTGTAAGGTTTGCGAGTTTCTGATGACCCCTTGACGAGGAAAGGATGACAAGGCCTGCGCAACTAAATATTATGAGGATATCGGCGTCGGTAGATACCAAATGTCTACAACTGCTCGTTTGGCCCCACATAGTAAAAAAAATTACATGGTACTTTGATATCACCATACACAACGCCATGTTTGTCACTCTCTACTAGATGTAATTTGATGCGGATTTGTTGTTCACATATGGATGGGGTAAGTGGCATAATAAGTTACATATTAATAAATATGTGAAGCGAAATATCCAGCTCCGTGTTGCTGTGGCAATGAAAACATCGTGTAATCCAAATATACCCTATGTTTTAAGTTGGACCAAGTTACACATGAATGCCAAATTTAATTAAAATTGGTACAGTAATAAATAAATATTTGTTGACTTTGGCAGTAGCGCCGTCTGTTCGAAAATTGGTCCTACCAATTCAGAGACGTTCATGAGCTCATGCACAACAACTTCGCTAAAGATCATCAAATGAACAAATACGTAGTTTACGATTCTATATAGGACATACACACAAATATTCATTTTTATACATTTAGAAGATATTCGAACGTATAGATAACTGTAAGTGAAATATAGGTTCGTGGTTGAGAATATAATCTTTAAATGTATATTGGTTACCCGGTAACCGTTACCTGGACCGGGAAGTGATTTATTGCTAACTAAATTCCCTCAAATTGGGCGTTACCTAATTCCGGGAACGCGATATTGTTTATCCCTGGGAACTCCACGTTTTAATAAAAACGTTGCGCAACGTTATGAAGTTGCGAATTAACTCGGGCAGGTTTTGCGAAACTCAATTTACGGTTTATTTTGTCCGCCAATATTTACTGAACATCAATTATCCGAGGACCGTCACCGTCTGACGCTTTTGTGATGTTACAAATGTTGCTGCCAGTGACGCGCCGGCTTCGTCACTTTACGGCTGTAGATATGTATCTGGGCGTGCCGAATATGCAAAATGGCGATACCCGGTAGGCCCGGTTTCGCCGAGCAGGGCAGGGATTGAACCGGTGGTAGATGTAATTTTTAATGTTCAAAAAGTAATTATTATAATTCTATTTTGAATTTGAATAAACAAAAGTTGGGTATAAAAAAAATTACAACTTAATCCCTACTATAATTCTAAGCTAAAAAAAATGTAACGTAGACTAGGTATTCTAATGTATTATTCTTGGAAAAGGTTTTTTTATGCAACCCTGAATGAGGACTGAACCAGAAAATATGTCTCATTCATGTCGAATATTATTAGCAGCATTTTATTCATGTCGATTATGATTAGCAGCATTTTATTCATGTCGAATATTATTAGGAGCATTTTATTCATGTCGAATATCGTTAGCAGCATTTTATTCATGTACAATATCATTAGCAGCATTTTACTCATGTCGAATATCATTAGCAGCATTTTACTTATGTCGAATATCATTAGCAGCATTTTATTCATGTCGAATATTATGAGCAGCATTTTATTTATGTCGAATATTATTAGCAGCATACCAAGGAAAATGCTGTCCCGGGCTTGTTCTAAAGAACTGTAACTTACGTGTTTTTTTCTAGTATAAGGAAGCAAAGGAATAATAGGAGCCGTTTTTATGACTGCCGACGCCCACAGATATCCGCATAGATGTTATACAGATGCGTTGCTCTCTCTTCTCCTCCTCCCTCCAAGGGTCTACAAGCAAGCTACAAACACACCGCACGAAACGCGACAGCGTCGCTGTCACTATACTCTCGTCTCGTGACGTACGTATATAAAGCGAGGTGTACCTTACCGGTCGTGTGGGCCCAATTCGGTTACATGCATGCATCGTAGTACTATCTATATACTAAAAGTATGAGCTCCTCCTCCTTTTGGAGATAGTTTAAAACTGTGTGAAAATTTGAACCACATTGTTTATATAGAAGTTGTCATATCGGCTTCCATTACAGATAAGTAATTCGCACCTGTGTGGCCCGCGGGACGCGACCCCTCGCCTCAGATCAACCGATACAAAGGATGACCTTAATTTCAAAATCCTGTTACACAAATATAAAGTTCATGATCGTCATCAGCTTTGACTTCTTTTTGATTTTAGCTCACACGCACACACATACATCTCCACGCCAAATCGTAATGGGGTAGGCAGAGGGAACTGAGTGTCAGTCGCAAAACGGTCGTAAGCGGTCGAGCGGGGTTTCTAATGAAATGTTGACGAAATTCTGGTATATATTACGTACTGTAAGTGACGTGTGTAAGTAACGTAAGATAATCCATTCTATTAGTTTTTCTGTGCCTGGTCATCGCTGTAGTCTTTACAATGTCGTAAATTCAAACAATTGAATATTGACGACGGGGCTGGCGCAGTGGTACAAGGCTCGGATAAGTGGAGCATGTTGCGCCAGGGGTCGCAGGTTCGAATCCCGCCTTGGTCATGGATCTATGTATTATACGTAAAACATATTGAATAGTTCCGTTGCCTTAGTACCCGTAACACAAGTTCTCAGGGTAGTTAACACGGGGCTAGGCTAACGTCAGCTGTTTACTGTTGATAAACTGCTAAAGTGATAAACGTTGAAGTGATAAGTTGTAAGACGTACAATAAATGTGATTACCGAGTGTTCGCGGTCTCTGTTCTGCTCGAGTGCCCTGTAATGCCTACAAGATGAGAAAAGATGGCGGCCAAGACGGTGAACGCGACATACATGATATTAAATAAGTAATAGTAATAAATCTGTGCGAAATTTCATTGAAATCGGTCCAGTGGTTTCGGAGAATATCCCGCACATTTGTCACACGAGAATTTTTATTACTTTTAGTGCGATCTGTGAGTTTTCGGTGGCCAATTAAATCACGAGGATAACTACCCTCCTGATCATGAAACACCTGAAGCATATTAGATTGTAATCTAAAAAGTTCAAAAGAATACAGTACAACACAATAATATTCACTACACAAAGAACAAAAACAAGAAAAAAACAAACAATTGGATATAGGCGCCCTTTGGTGGCACAATTAGACATGTATATTTGTATCAAATCACATTGAAAACTTGTATAACTATTGTATACAGGAAATAGGCACTTAAATCACTTATAAAATATAGACTGCATTTATATGCCAACATGTAGAAGTCAGCAGTAGACATTTATTTCTTGTAATAAATGTCCACATGAATTGCATATAGAACCAACACTTTATTAGAAATGGCAGTGCCCATGTGGCAAATAGATACAAACCACTCAATAAACAGATGCCAACATACAGAAGTTAGCCCTGGACATTCACTCTTGTAGTAAATGTCCACATGAATTGTACATAGAACTGTCACTCAGAAATTGGGTTAGTGTTTCCACTCGTGGAAATGCCACTCATACTACGTCTCTTTACTCTGTGCACATACGACATACCCTTTAATCATTAGATGCCAACATATAGAAGTTAGCCCTAGACCTTCATCCTTGTAATAAATTTCCATTCATCAACAATTATGTATTTTAGACAGATCATAGATAGTCAAAGACGCAAAAACATTGTTCTACTGAACGAAATAAACAACAAATTGTTCTACCGAACGAAGTAAACAATTCCATGTGGGACGTGAATCGGGAAAGGGGATAAAATATAGGAACACATAGCTCATGGTGTAACGCCGCAATCTATCCGCGACTGCATCTACTTCAGACCTGCTATTAAGATGATGATTTAATTTTCTTCACCTTGACTGATGTCAACTTTGACCATCTTGTATCTTGAAATTCAATGTTGTATCTTGTTATTCAAACGGAGGTGCCTAATGTTGGGGCGCTATCTTGTATCTTAAAAATCTTTGGTCAAACGGGGGCGCCAATGTTAATGCGGCATGTAGATGCGGCGATAATTAGTAAAACTTAATTGATTTCAAGGATTTATTCTGATTTATGTCTCACATGGTTTTATAAAGACCAGATGGTCTATGGGCATATCAAAAACTTTGGTTGCTGTTGCTTTATATTAAAAAAAATTCTACGACTTTGTTCGAATTGTTAATTCGGTAGAGTTAAAAAAAAACACATCCGCTCTCATTTAAAAATCGAATTCACAAAAAAAGTATGTCTGATAAAACGATAAAAACATTTCGCTCTGTAAATGATTTACAAAGAAAACGCACCCGAAGCGCAGTTTATTAAAATTTCCCATTTACATTCGCGACTCAATAATATTTCATCCAATTATTTGTTGGCTGCGTGTCCCGTTACCGGGCTGATTACATCATGCGCCTATCATTGTGTTATCGAATAAAACGAGAAACATTATGATCAGCCTTTATCAGTCCAATACTAGACGTAGTCAGATTTTCCATTATGAACGACGATGACAAGATGGCTGAACTCGTAAGTTCGCAATAACCTTTTTATGGCATATGGAGACAATTCCTCCCTGACCCTAATTTAGTGACTAAGCATGACTATATCTATCCGCTTATAGGCAAATGAATTGGTCTCTTTCACACTATCCCATGCAATAGGCCACCAGGTACAAACAAACACCTTGAAACCGAAACGCTACGGCATACATATCACTTTTGCGTGCGTGAGTAAGAGGTCCTCGGCTGAGTTGGATCGGCCCAATTCAGGTGCAACAAAACAGAGCTCCGCCTCTTATTGATATATATTTGACGCCAAACGTGGGTAATTTGATTTTTCAGCGCGGCGACCGCCACCGGCGTCTCGACGCTCGCGTCTCGCACGGAGTCATAGCATGTTTGAGTCCGTTTTGCTCATTCGTCTGTTATTTTTTTAACGATCTACTATTTTATACAATATAATATATTACTTAAATCCCACACGTTAAAATCCATTAGCCGCCGAGGCTCAGCAGGGAATATACACACATGCATCTTCGAAAAACTTTATAGAGAAGTTTTGTAGTTGCTGTGTGTGTTATGTGTACTCGTGTCAATGGTGTACACCATTAGCTGGCCTTACCGTTCTTTTTGCCTAAAAAGCGTCGCAGTGAAATATACTAGCCTGATGTTCTCGAGCTCCAGACTCGAGAGCCGAGTGTAGATCCTATTTACTGCGCTGATAAATGAATGTTTGACTTCGACTTGAAATGCCCGAGCGTAATGGAAGTTGAAACTGAACGCTACCACTGCCAACTACCCCACCTTCGTTAAACTTCAGCGAAGTTTAATACGGGGAAGTTGGTACATTCGAAACCTATCCGATCTTATCGAGCCACTCGATTATCTCGTGATACGATAAATTGCTGGTGGAAGCCATTATACAAATAGAACTCTAGTGCAGTTGTCGACGTAATAAATGTCAAGCGATTTCGTTTCAAGTCAATCTGCAGAAGATGGCGTAAGTGCAATGTTGTAGTGACGTATTCACACATATACAACCTTTGTTAATTGTTTCTAAAAGGGGTGATTCCGAAAAGGTTAATTACCTAGTGAATTAGACTCTGTAAACTGAACTGGATGGATTTTCAAAAGCTTCTTGTTCTTCGTTTTGTTTACATCTGGTTCTTTAACGGCAACAATACATTAACGTTCATTAATGTAATTTAAATAAAAGCTCGTAATTAAAACTAAATATGTACAATGGTGGATTAACAATGACTAAAATTGATCACATGAGAGACGCCAATAACATCCCTACTAATATTATAAATGCGAATGTAAGTTTGTTTGTTACCCTTTCACGCGAAAACTGCTCAACCGATCATCATGAAATTTTGTACACATGTTCTTGGAGGTATTAGAAGTAACATAGGATAGCTTTTATCCCGAAAAAATGTTCCTGAGGGATGCCATGGAATGATTTTCCACGATATCGAAATTTACGCGGGCGAAGCCGCGGGGCGCAGCTAGTTGTTAATAATTGAATAAAATTGGAATTGTATTGCTAAGGATTTTCTACGTTGTTACAATATCGTATAGAATAGTATATACGTGGCATCTTTTAGGGCTTGTCTGCGAGTTTACAGGATCTTTTTTTTATTACATAAAAGGGCAAACGAGCAGTCAGAGCCATTTTCATGACTTCCGACGCCCATAGACATCCGCACAGAGGTTGTACAGATGCGTTGTTCTCCTTCGTCCTCCCATCTCCATGGGCCATTGAATTAACAGGCCAGTTTATCGGGCTACTGAACGCGCTATGCTGGGTGTTTCTCCGGTATAATTCGTAATGAAACCATTTGCACAGATCAAGACTATCAATACCACGCGAACTGATGATGAATATAATATATTAGTATAACCACATAATAGGGTAAACAATATCTATTATTCACGATAAACAAGTTACATGACACAGGTATTCAGTAATCGGTAATGCAGAATAGGGTTGGGAAAAATCGGTAAAAGCAACACCGGAGATGCTATCGGTAAGACAAACAGACTCGCATTTGTCTCAATTACGCCGACGGCCGATCTGTCAATCAGGGCTCCCGCTGGAGTGATTCGTTACCGCCGAAAGAAACGAGCCAGGAATTAGACAGCGTGATGTTTTAAAAGTGGAATAAATGCCAGTGCGAGTGAGATATTAAAAAAAATATCTGTAGTATCTGTCATATTTTATTTTTAAAATATTATCCTTGATTATGATTATTGAGTATTATTGAACTTTAGGGTAAGGATAGCCGAAAATTGAGCTCAGTGGCGTACTCTAGGAGAGGCCTGTGTCCAACAGTGAACTGCAATAGGCTGATGATTAAACTCTAGATGGGCTCCGCGAATTCACTAAAATTTTAGAATAAAAAGTAATGTTTATGTTATTCCCGATATCGCAATTCTTGACAACATGTATCTAAGTTCATTTAGTGGATATTGAAAACGAAAAGAGAAATGTCGTTGCCCTCTTTTACCCCCTATCGCAATGGGCCAGTGGCCATAACAAACGACAGGTAACTTGCTATCATAGTAATCATCTTTAAAGGCCGAGGGATTTTCACCCGCTGAAATAGATTGCTTACAACTGTATCAAGTAACGCATACGAGGGTACGCGGTATTTTGCATACATTTTTGTCCGCGGACAAAAATCCCTCGTCTCAGGCCTTAAGACGCCATCATAATATGAGTGACCGTTAGCTTCCACGTCGCGCTGACTTAATTTAGCTGTGATGAAATAACTGCTAAACTTGCATAATAACAGTTAGTTTATAAAGTGGGTAGTTTAATATTTGCCGTACACTCCGCTGAACTTGTGTTTCGCGCCGCCGTCGCCGGAGGACAATCTCAGATGCATATTGCTTCACAAACACGAGCGAGCTGATTGGATATTGATCAGTTACAATGTCCCCCGACGTCGCCGATTTACTGTTTAGTCTTTCAGCGTTACGTAGGTAATGTTAATGTGGATCATCACCATGTTCAGCCGGCGAACCTACCACTGCAGGACCTAGGTCTCCCTCATAGAGCGCCAGAGGTCAAGGGTTATTAGCTAGAATAGTCAGATACACACTTGTGATCGACCAGAGCAAATTCGATCACCACTTAGTTAATAGTAGTCACGATAATAAGTCTCATTAATTATTTTTAAACTTTACTCGAATGTTGCAAATAATTATAAAACTAATTTAACTGATTTTATTTCAATTTGATTTTAATCTTAATTGCAATTATAACAAATATGCTATTATATTGCTGCTAGTTAGAGGTTGTGCAATGAAATACGGTATTGTACTTATGTTAAAATTTGTGTTTTCATTTAATGTGCACAATAAAGTATATTCATTCTTTCATTGCTGCGGGACTCAGCTACCACGACCGGGCGATACCTCTTGCTCAAATGATAATTGATAACTTTAGTGATGGTGTACGTAACCCATAAATTCTGTGTTTCGTGTGCTTTATGAGTAACTTGTTATGGATCCGAATGTTCTGTACCATAAACCAAACCTTAATGTTCTCTGTAATACGCTTGCTACTCGATAAAGTCACGTCTTAATAACGTTTCATTCTAGACGAGTACATCTCCGCTCCGACCGGCGCGCGGCGTCGGATCAAAGCCCCAGCAGTAACAGTAATAGTTATAACGTCTTCTAATCCCCGTGACGTCTGCATCTGAGTGGGCGTTTATTATTGAGCCTTTAAGAGGCTTTACGTTTGCAGGAAATGTGCTCGAGTATTGATCAAACTTCAGCTATATCGGCTTTGAGTTTATCTCAACTTTGAGCGAGTTCTCTTATGTTTGCTTGTCTATGATATTTTGCTTCAAAAGCCTGTAAAATTGAGATTAATCTCAGAGCAGTAATACGAGCTAGTTTGTGAGTAATACTAGCTGATCCGTGCTCACTTCATTGAGCGTTAATAATAAAAAAATAATTGTAATAAAGTATAGCATATTATCAAGTCATATTTTACTACTTGATAAAGTATTTTTCTATTAATGAAAGAATGGATAAAATCGATCCTGTGGATTTGGGGCCTATTCGATACAAAGAAACAAAATCTTTCCTCTTATTATGGAATAAAGAGGGCAAACTAGTAGGGGTACCATTTTCATGACTACCGAAGCTCAAAGACATCCGCATAGAGGCTACACAGATGCGCTGGCCTCCTATCTCCTCCCACCTCCATGGACCACCGGCTACTTACACACCTCACGAAACGCGACAGCACAGCTGTCACTTTACGCCGATCTCGAGTAAGCGAGAGGTACCTCCCCGGTCGTGCCGGCCCAATTCGGCTGCATGGAAGCATGCAGTGTGGCACTACCTCTTACTACATTTATAGTATTAGTATAGATAACGACGATGAGTAGATATCATGATTACACAAGCGGACATAAATAATACAAGGATGATGACAATAATTTGTTGTTTTATTAACCGTGACAACTCTCTCATTAATATTTCATATAACTCCGCATATTGAAAAAAGATTAGACATCTTTATTTACCACACTGCATCAGAAGAAATATAAAATCTTTCACGTGTGTTTATATACTTACGTATGTATATACAACGTGTATGTAGATATTAAGTACGTGTGTGTGCATGCAGTCCAATTTTTACACTCTCTAATAATCATATGATAAACTTCATATTATGCTAAATAAAACATTTACTTTTTAATTTGCAACACTTTTTAATACAAATTTGAACCCGGAAAGGTCGTTCTTTCGCTCGTAGACGATGGAAATGAAATTGAAATGTATATTTTCATTTTAATTTCTATTGTTCAATCTAATTTATGTTGTTAGAAGCCATAAAAACTGATCACAATCAAAACTGACACCAAACACTTTCTCTGCGAAGGTAAATTAAATTTCAACAAAGGCTTATGTACAAAATTGTTACAATTTCAATCTTCACATCAAAAGTGCCGCTTTATGAAATACTTGCTATCCGCGAATACCTGCAACTAATTATGTTCGCAAACTTGGAGCTGGTCGCTTTTGCATTCTTTGCGAGGAATTCCTCTGTCACAGGAACTCCGGACTGACTCCGAGAGCATTCGGTTAGGAATTTTACACTCCAGGGAATGTCCTTCTTGCATTTACAGTGAATCTCAAAGTGTCTCTTTTCAAAAGTTAATGAATATGTTTGAGTTTGCATTGTTCATCTGTTTCACGGCTGAAGCGAATGAATTCACAACCCATTTAACAATTTGCTTGGAGTGCGCCGGTTTCTCACAGGTCCCTTGTTAAAGGGATAGTAGAAATAAATTTATATTTTTGTTTTCAAAATTTTATGAAATTTATGTATTGAATATTATTTTTATATAAATACACAAAATATTTAGAAAAACATGTATAAGGCGAACCAGCGACCTCAGATGTAAAGTGACGTATATATCAGCACTGCGCAAGTCGGTAGTAACAATAAGAGGTAGTGCCATGCTGAACTGCTGCCTAACTAGGCAGGCACAACCGGGAAGCTGACTCTAGCTCACACAATATCCTCGCAAACTGCTGGGTCGTGTATTGTGCGACTTGAACTCGTGGCCCATTGGATTTAGAAGCGGGCAACACAAACGTATAACACTTCTTGTGCAGGCGTTTGTGGGCTTTGGTAATCGTCGAATGGCACCCACTGCTTCTTTGGTCCCCTACAGTCTGTAATCTAAATCAAAATCTAATAACGTTGATAGTGATAACGTTGTCGCTTTCCGCCATTGTTACAGAAGCTAAAATATGCACAACTAAACTGCAATAAGCCCAAATTAGAACTTTAAATTAAACACAAAAGTATTAAAGGCTCGCTTCTTAGTGCTCGTACAGGCAACCATTTATTTAGCTCAAAAGTATTGTGCCGTATTTCGAGTTGTGTCGCTTTCGTTGTGCAAATTGCAGTACAATTCGCTTCCGAACTAGTTCATGGCAATTACAAGTCAAGTGCGCAGCGCTAACGAGCCTTTCTATTGTCAGTGGTACGTGTTTCCACAACTGTTAAGCTGATTTTCGGTTTCGGTTTTCCGCAATTCAGCCATTTAAATTTGGAACACACAATTAACTGAATTATTGGTGATAAATGCATTATTCGATAAAAATATTGTATTCGCTCCGTTTTATATGGTTTCGAGTTGTGACATCTGCGGTGAGATTGGTGGATGCAATTATAACATCGTGTTAGTATAATTATTTTGTAATATAGTTTTACACCCTTACGCAACAATGCTCATGTAATAAATTGCGAAAGTTAGTAAGTTATTTAATGCTAAAAATGAATTTAACGCTTATATTTATTTTTTTTGTTTGACAAGAAAACACAACATGGTCAAAAGACTAGGAAAATATACAAATGAAAGAAATAATGTTTATCATTATAGTAACATAATATGTTACTTAACTATTTATTATGAAACTATATAATGTAGTTAGAAGTTAAGTTACAGTTTACAAATAAAAGTAAAAAGTTTACTTATGTTGTAACAAATGGCTAAGTGAGGATTTGATTGCGCTGATATTGAGAGAGCTTTTTTAAGAATTTGACTGAATTTTTGCACAGATCTTGTTCTGAAAACGGTTAATTTACGAAAATTTGGTTATTGTAACCTAATTTTCGTAAATTAACCGTCCGGTTTTGGATATATTTGGGATAGATTCCACGCAAGTTTCACGAGGCGTACCCAATTATTAGGTGTAAAATATTCTAAATACCCGTGGAATATCTATAGCGAACGCGCACTACTCGTGTTCGAGGTACATTCGTCTCTGTCAAACATAATGTTTAATAATTTGACGGCGCAATGTTCCCGGTACTCGTTAATTAAATGAAAACATCTCACATTTCTTATTTGGTTCAAATGAAATGTAATTAGCAGGGTATAAAAATAAGAGCGTGGAAGCTGGTTGAATTATTTTGTACGTCGTGAAAGAGTTTTTTTTTGGTTTGAAATAGGATTTAAGACTTGTAAAAAAAACTATATTTTTTAAGAAAGACATTTTTAATTATAAAGTGGAATAGCATCTGTGCATATCCAGTAAAGCTTGATGGTTATCTACTATGTATACTATGTATTGTAATTACACACACTCATCTTTATACCAATTTAGAGTTACATAGGTAGTTAAATACTGCCTTATTGGCCTCGCCTTTGTTGTCAATCAAATATGCTACATAAGCCTTACATTGATCGACAATGGCCGAACCACTAAAGAAAACTTAACTATAATGGTCAATTGAGGACAAAGTTAGATGGCTTTGGCAATTCATCATACATAAAATCAATCTACGTACCTACTCGTTTATTTCAGACAAGTGCCCTTAGTGCAGAATAAAATTGCCATTAAGAATTTTTTTATGATGACACAGATAATAACGATATCACACCTTTTCTTGTGGAACCTGACAAAGGTTCCCATCCTGACCCCTGGCCCTAGTACTCCAAAGGAGAACCAATACGTCTGAATCGAACCAGCTAGTCGTCCCAATCCACGCCACCATCTGCTGATTCATGGGGACGGGTGGAGACTGTAGGTAAGCTGGTCTTATTTTGGCCACTTCGTCAAGTCTGTCCGGTGTGGGTAGCCCTGTCCGGCAAAGCCTTGTGAATCACAGAGTCACGCAAAGACCGGCAAAGCGCTTGCAAAGTCTCGAGTTTGCGGATGTCTATGGGCCGTGGTATTATTCTATGCTCGTTTGCCCCCTTTTCTATAAAAAACATCCTCCACCACGGCAGGATGACAACATCTTCATCGAGGACGATTTCACTACAATACGTAGGTATGACATCGTTAAGAGCGATGCTTACATGAACTAAAAATAGGATAGGACGCAAAACGAGATAGGATAATAGTCTTAATTGTGTTAAAACTTATCGCAAGTATGGACAGTAACAAATGGACAGCTCTGCACAATTTAATTCGCGTCGTTCAGGGAGCAACTTCCCCGATCTTCTTTTTATTTGCGCCAAGTTCGCAGTCCGACGCTAAGTATCAACCTTAATTTATGCGCATTTAAGTAAGAAGTTATTCGGCTGATCGGTTTATTAGTATTTCATTTGTTTCATCTATTTTCGTATTTAAGGAGTAAACTGTTTCTTTAGTCGCTCACACGCGACTTTCAGACGCGGCGACAGTCGTAGGATTTAGCGACTCTACTGCGTCCGGTCGCAGTAGACATTAATTGACCTTAACTTACATACATTAGAGTCTGAGTCACCGCGTCTGGCGTCTTGAAGTGTCCTCTAAAAAGTTTTGCCGGTCGTCGCGTCTAAAAGGCTAGTGTGTGTTGTCGCCCTTATTTCTTTCACAGTAAAAGGTTTTTCATAGGAAAGGCTATTGTCGTGTATTTAGTAAGAGGTAGTGCCACACTGGATTGTACCTGATACGACCGACGAGGTGACAGATACCTTACATGAGTAAGCGGTGTTAAATGACAGTTTTAGTGTCGTGTTTCGAGCGGTTTGCGAGTTTCCGATGGCCCATGAAAGGACAGGAGGTAAGGTAAATCGGAATATCAACTATATCGGTGACCATCACCTTGAGGTGACTTTTCGTTTGCCCCTTACATTTGAAATTACGGGTTTTTAGAAAGTTTCGCAGTAGCATCTTGTTTTGGGCACCCAATTTTTTTATGTATAAAATGGTATACGAGGAGTAGGCTTAGTACAAAGAAATTTAGTTGAGTAGACTATGGCGTCGTCGGAACAGCACAGATGTCACTTTAAGCTGGTCTTGTGGAAGCGAGAGATACCTCCTCGGTCTTGTCGGCCCAATTCAGCTACATGCATGCATGCCGCGTGGCACTATCTCTTGTAAATCACCAAAAATGCTGTCACATACGAGTATGTCGGAGTGTCAGCTGCGCTTTCACAGTCAAAAGTCCTCACTCACAACTTGTTATACGTCACCGTAAATAGATTTTTTTAGTTCCGCGCATATTTTGTGTCACATCACTCGCTCTAAAACGAATGAAAATATACCCGGCTTACGTTCCGGGACACGTACTTCGGAGTACGCATAAATATAAATGGAATGGGGTTCATATCGACATTTTTCTCCGAGCCCTCCTTATTTGCCAATCCCTTTTGCCGTAGGCCTGTGCGACTCTATCCTTTAACAAAACAATAACAAAATGCGATTGTAATTTCAAAAGAAACGACGTTATTGAATACGCTCTTATACCTTTCATGTCAGGTACAGAATATTATAATACCTGTAATGGAGTAAGGAGCATCTCTGTATAAACGACTTAAGTAAGAAAATGTTACATTAAACAACTTTACATTGACGCATGAGCTATATGAAATACAAAAGAGCACTCTAGTTTCTCCGGAGGTTATATTTAGCCTGACTTTGGAGCAGTTAAGGAAGGGTGGACAGCACTGCTTGTAGGTTTCCTTTAATAAATGTTGGCCTGTTCAGGGAGAAGAAAGGGCTGTCTGTAAAACCTTTATGTTTATGTCTATGGGCGATGGTAGTCTTGAAACTGGCTCCGACTGCTCGTTTGCTCCCTTATACTATAAGATAAAAAAAATGTCTGGATGTTTCATCCCCTGTCGCTCATGCCTGCTACTTTGACCTGTTTACTGCTAAGGTCATCACACCGCGGTAATACTTCTGTATAACTGTACCTCACAATTCAATATTTCCGTAATAAAAAGTATATAAAAATTGTAACTTTATATCTGTATCAAAATTTTATCTAAATCCATTAGTGATTTTGCGTCAGAGTAATCGTACGTCCAAACTTTACCATTAGTTTACGCTGGTAATTTTATTTCCGTAGTTTTGAAATGTATAATTTTATACTTTTTCCGATTTCACAGGTATTGTTAGTATGATTTTAATAACGTTTTCCCTCGGGGCTTGTTAACTAGGGAATAGTAGTGAAGTTTAAATATATTCATATTTAAAGTTTAAATATGAATCAGCTACTTTTTATATGAGCACACAAAAAGTTAGTTAACATGTTATTTTAAAATCGTAATTAGCACAGCTCGGTTTTAGTATTTATATTTCAGATAAAAATCTAAAAGTTAAATACTTGTTCTTGTTGGGTGCTTCAATACGCCTCTTGCAAGTTATAGGTAAGGCAGGATGGCGAATAAAACGTATGTATTGTGGATTTTAAGCGACCATGAACGAAGGTAATATCTTTTTTGAATTTATGCATGAAAGAGTTTACTAAGAGACAGTGTAACGCTGCATGCATGCGTCCGAGTTCGGCCGGCACCTCTGGCTTACACGATACCGGTGTAAAGTGACAGCTGAGTTGTCGTGTTGTGTGGTATGTAAGTAGCCGGTGGCCCATGATTAGTCGGAACGAAGGCGGGCAACGAATCAAAACCTCTATGCGAACGTCTATGGACTTAGCTAGCCATGAAAATAGCTCCTGCTACTTATATATAACCTTATTAAAAAAAATAAGTAGCCGGTGGCCCATGGAGGTGGGAGGAGAAAGAAGGGCAGCGCATCTGTATAGCCTCTATGCGGATGTTTGTGGGCGTCGGTAGTCATGAAAATGGCTCCGACTGCTCGTTTGCCCTCCTATACCATAAAAAAAAGAAAGGAGACCGAGCTTCCTAACGTTACTTAATAAAGGCTTACATTCGGCTGTGGAAATATAAAATCCGACGTCGATCAAGGAAAATACAACGAAAGTTTATCTCCACCACGTCGGCTAATTGAATTAGAAATGCCACGCGGTGCTCTGTTATTTGGTCGACTGATGAAACGCCGCGACTCCGAGCGCTGTCTAATCAGGCGTAGATCTATGTTTTGTCAATCGGCGCGCGAGTCCTCACATACTTGATAATGGATGCCTACACAAGTCAACACGATTTAACATTTCAATCAGATCCGACGGCGGTTTTGCTCGGCTAATTTGTTATTGTGTTAGTTTTCGTGACATATTTGAATTAATGATTTTTACAGCGCAGTAGTTGTGCCCCGAAATTTCCCAAAGGCTATAAATTAATCTCAAAGAAACCTAAAAAAAGGAGAGACAGAGAGGAGTTGTTTTATTTCAGTAACATTTTCACATTTATATCAATATCTGCTAAATTTCAGTAGTTTTTGTGAAAAGGGATATAAAAAGATAGAAAATTTTGCGTTTCTAATAACAGTAAGATAAATGGGAAATTGCTCCATCAAACCTTAGGTTACACACACAAGCTCTCTCGTATGATTTATCTGTTCATTTGCTTATTATAAATTGTTTTAAACAAGGTCCCGTGTCCGTATCCTAGATTGGAAAACAAAGTGTTATTGAGAATCATTTATCATAAATTTATTAGAAATAACAGGAATAAGGAAATAGAGAGTGCAGTTGTCTGAAATTCGGCTAAGACGACATTATTATTTACTAGCTTCCGCCCGCAGCTTCGCTCGCGTGGATTTCGAACTTCAATAAATGGAGTTATACATATTATAAACCTTCCTCTAGAATCACTTTATTTATTTAAAAAAATCTCATCAAAATGCGTAATTTAAAAAATCTAAGCATACAGACACACAGACGGCGGAAAGCGACTTTGTTTCATACTTAGTGAATCTCATTAGTGTTCTATCACATACATACGTGAGCATGTGTATCTTATAAACTATTCGCATTGTATAAATAATTCATTGTGATCTGTTGTCACGGTGTAGCTGATTGATAGCGACGGCTCGGCTACAGAGCCTCGTCAAATATTAAACTAAGTAATATCAACTGTCATGAAGTTTAAATACAATCCGGGCTTATCATGAGAGCAGCTTGAGTGATCTGTCGTCGAAACATGGGTATACAGACTGTATTAATAATCTATACATATAAAAACCCTTGTCTGTACATTGGATATGTTTACGAAAAACTAATTAGGGGCGATGTTAAAATAGCATTATAACACTTTTCAATGCTTTTTAATTTTTTTGGTCTGTCTGTTTTTCCAGGCAGTTTCACCGATACTGTTTGATAAATTCGAATGAATCTTTTTGTGGTGTATAGATAACTAACTAAGCCTGATCATCATCTAGAAAAGTTTTTACTGCAGGATAATCGCTCATTCCTGCGGGAAATTCAGTAATTATACTTTAGCCAACTAATTTGAAAATTTGAAGGAGCAAACAATAACAAATCTTGGATTATAATACAACTACACTACGCCAACGAAGTCGCTGGCACCAGCTAGTAATGAAATAATATTCCAATTTGACACTTTATTCTATATTTATATAAAAAAAATGTGTTGTGTTGTCATTTATAGTTTCTAAAATGCCAGTGCACTTTAGCAACTTTATTCCGAGTATGTATTGTACAAAAAGGTAGAAAAAATGGTATAGATACAACTAGTAAAATAATAAAGCTATTATTTATATCTTTATCACTTTATTTTCGTTATAATTTATAATAAGCAAATCCACAAAGTTAACAGTGTGATGACCTATGGTTTTGAAGGCGCAATTTTCCTTTTATCTTATTGTTATTTTAAATATATCTATTTATATCTCTTTCACACAAAAGCTACTGAAATTTATCATATATATTGATAGAAATATAATAATGTTATTGATATATCACAACAGCACTTTTTTATTTTTTTAGGTTTCTCTAAGATAAGTTTGAATACAATTTGTAATAAGCAAATGAGCAAACAAATTTGTATATGTTGAGATAGTTTCGACACCGACTGTACTTACTTGCACACAATTCTCCCCGCTATAGTATATTCGGAAACTGATTCCCTGCAAGTCAAACAAAAGTGTTTGCGCGCTTGTTACGCGTTTCATATTTATCTCTTGCAGTGGAACAAACAGTCCGACAGTCGCGTCAAAGGCTTGTGGGCTACGGCGAACAGTCAAATGTTTGTATAATAATGTCACTGGTCTCAATACTGTGTATGGGTAGCGGCTTTATTTCATGAATATTAAATATTTGACTTGGAACTGGGAGACGTAGTCAATATTTCTAAAAAAAAAACGAAATTTAACGGCATTCTAAATGAACGTTTTCGAGTAGGTATTGCCTTATTAGAAAACTGTCAACAGAACTGTTTTTTTAGAGGTGATTTGTATTGGCTATATTTTAGTTCTACTTCACGGTAGCGCTGTTTGTCCAAATGGAGTCACGCAGTATACAACATCAGTCCATAAGTATTGAGGTGAGTGTTCCCAGCTAACAACGTTGGCCTTTTTATGGCCGTGTTCAAAATAAAATCGCGGCGTTCAACTTTTGCGATTAAAAGTTGTATTTCCAAACACGGTGTCGGCAAATTAAAGAATTGTTTAATGATCAAACTCGACAAGCTGGCGTTGGTTATTTTTGTTGTACGCAAAAAGTTTGGCACTTTTTAATATGTTAGAGATTTATAGCGTTCAAAAATCTAAATTTAGGTTACAACAGGTAGGTAAATAGGTAGTGCCACGGTTGCTAGGCAATGAAGCTGCCCGGCCAATGTTTTGTAGCATAAGAGGGTAAACGAGCAGTTGGAGCCAATTTCATGACTACCGACACCCAGAGACATCCGCACATCTGCAGATATGTTAGCGTCCTTCCTCCTCCCGCCTACATGCGCCACCGGCTACTTACACACCGCACGAAACGGGACAGCACAGCTGTCACTTTATGCCGGTATAGTGTAAGCAAGAGGTACCTCTCCGGTCACACCGGCCCAATTCAGCTGGATGCTTGAAGATTGGCAATACCTCTTAATGTGTAGTAGTTTTCCTTCAGTGCTTAGTTCGGCTTGTGAAAGTTTGAAAAAAGAAAAAAAAAAGATGAGCAGTTAATTGCTGGGATATGGAAATGGAGGGCAATGCATCCGAATAAACTCTAGATGGCCGGACGTTAGTTAATGGACAGTTCGTAGGTACAATAGGCTACCACTGATCTATATACAAAAGGTACACCTGATTCATACATCAACGCACAGACGAAACTACTGTAGGTACATTAAGTAAGAATTTCTAGAATTCAAATGAAGGATGAAGTTTATATGGAATTTTCTCGTCTCATCATCAGTCGGCTAGCTTATTAAATAATAGAACACCGGCAGTGATTCAAATTGTATGTCTTCATCAAAATTGGTGTCCTCTCATTAACCTTCTAGTTATTATCCATACTCGTCTACGTCTAATTTTTATAGCATAAGGGGGCAAACGAACAGGCGGAGTCATATGACAACCGACGTCCATAGACATCCACATAGAGGCTATACAGATGCGTTGCTGTCCTTTCTTTTCTCTCCTCCACGGGCTACGTCAATTCGCTGTTAAGATACTATTTGTTATCTGTAATGTTTATGTTACACGCGCCATGTCACACGATGTCATGTCATGTTGTACACGAGTCAAGTTTAATTAGGCAGTCGGTGGAGCTTTGAGCGGGAGCAAACAGTCTCAGGGAATTTGCTTGTTTGTCGCCCGCCGCTCGCGGGGTAATCGTGACGCGGTGCGCAAATATACAGCCGCGTTTAGACAGCTTGATAACCTCCGGACGTCTCCAGAGGCCGAACCATGTGGACATGGGGGAGTGTGTGCCGTTTGGTCACTAGTAACTAAGGTCCGCATACCGCATTTGAAATATATTTAGTTGCCGTCGCCGGTATATCATCGGTAGCAATAGAACTCTAAAATTATATCACTAGTCAATATTATGTGTTTTAGCATTGTTTTCCCGCACTCACAAAAGCACGCATGCACGTACGCACTCACGCCCGCACGTACACACTAACGCCGCGTATACACGCGAGCACTCGCTGCCTCGCGCGCGTACGCCCGCACGAACGCACGCACGTACCAAGTACGGAAACTTTACATCATGCTCCTTACGAGATATACAATAAGTCCTATACCTCACGAAACTCACAGATTTGCACCCACAATTTTTATCGCCAGCAACAAAACAGTTTCCGTAAGAAGACTTAAAATATCGTCAAGTCATACAGCGACTGCGCTAGGTCCCAGGAAACATTTCTGCTGCAAACTTCACCCGCCGACAAAGTTTCCTATCTCTTTGAATTTGTTTTACTTATTTTCCGTACGCTTTGCGGATATTTGCGAAGTTGAAATCATTGATACAAATAAACTGGGTATTTTAGAGTAAGTTTACAAAATACTTAGCATATTTTAAAGTACATTCTGCGATGTAAATACAGCGCTATTTCGGAAGTTTAAACTTGTGTCCAAAGACCGTTTTTCAATGAAAGTTAGCCAAGTGGAATAGTTATTTTATTTTCATATTACCTTTCATAACTTAACCATCAACTTATCAACAGTAGGCACCAACTTAGTAAGACGTCTATCTAAAACGGCAGAGATGATAATGATTTTTAAAATGTCATTTAAATCAATACTAATCTCACTCAGTTTTCTAATTTTGCCGTCTCGATATTCGTTGAAAGTTTTTGTTCAGCAATAGATCGAAAAAGACTGATGAAATTATAAAAACAAAAATATTTTTTTGACGAATGGGCTCAAAAATTACTTGAATGATTTCAACCATTCTTTCACTAATAGAAATCAAATCAGGAAGTATAATAATAATATAAAATAATAATAATAGCCTTTTATTTCCGAAGTTACAATCGTTTACATTCTATATTCAGTTTTGTTTCTACTGTGTACATAGGTAGTATAAGTCTCTCAGCTCGGTGTACCTTGCGGCGAAGGCCTCCTCCATCATTTTCCACTGCTCTCATAGAGGTCCCAAGGTCAGTTTCTCTTCTCTCTGTTACTCCATTTACAATACATATATCAGTCACATTATTATACCATTACTCCATACAATCAGAAAGTATAGGCTATATTTAATTACGATAGAATATTTTTTATATCTGACGGCCAACAAAGTGTGCACGGGACGACTTGTAGCATATAAAGAAGACATTTAAATGTATGCAAACCTTTAATCCCACACACAAACACACGTTGTTATACGAGCTCAAGTATATAAACATTCCCAGCGACCTCCGAGAGGTACGTTTATCAACAAGTTTAGTGGAGGCATGCGTTCCGCTACATTACACACGCGAGAGGTGAGTTTTTAATGTGTGGAGGTGCTTCAGTATATCGGAACAAGCGCACTTGAGCAGGGTTGGGAGCTGTGCTCTCATGTCCAACGTTATGCGATCAATATATTTAACTAGCTGTGTCCTGCGGGTTCACATTGGAAAATCTATCTCAAGGCAATGTGTTTGCGTAGTCATGTTACATGGGGCACACTAAAAGTTTTGCACTTCTAGCTAATCGAAATTATTTGAATTTTGAATGTTATATATTTTTAAACGTTGCAACTTTCTTAGTAATAAAAAAATCAATTGGCGGAATATCATTTGTCAATTGTTTTTATCACACAGCAAAGCACAGCATGCACGCAACGAAAATGGAATTATGTCGAAAAGATTTTAGAGCGATGATTTTTTATGACTTTAAAAGTTCTCTCCCCGCAAGACTGTGCCGTTCGTCTTCAAAATGCTTTTGGGAGAGAAGCACCTTGTTCGAGCTCTATGAGACGATGGTTTGCTGAATTTGAGAGAGGTCGAGTTTCTTTACACGACGAATTTCGTGACGGGCGGGCTTCAACTGCCGTCAACGAAAATAATGTGGCTACTGTTAAGCGGCAAATTGAAGAAAATCCGCGGATTATCTATGATACAATTCGAGGACTATTGGGGATCGGTATGAGAAAAATTCAGAAAATTTTACACAAAGAATTGAAAGTTCGGAAACTTTGTTGTCGTCGGATTCCTCATAAACTGACAGCGGAGCAGAAGCGGGCTCGCGTGGAATGGTGCTCACTGGTGCTACTGAAGTACGACCACGGACATTCTAATGCAGTTTATGACTTTGTCACAGACAAAATGTGGATTTATTAGGTGAACCCGAAACAAAAACAGCAATCTTGTGAATGGGTGTTTGAAAATGCGAACAGGTCAACAAAAGTAAGGCAGGCGAGAAACGTTGGTAAAAAAATGATCGGCTTTTTTCAGCTACGGGTCCAATTTGAACACTGAAGATCAAAAGAGTGTTAATGCCGAGTGGTATTCTACCATTTGCTTACCCAGGGTGTTAGAAAAAGTGCGCGAAAGACGACCCAAAAGTCGCGTTCTCCTAAATCATGACAACGCTTCTTCACACACGGCCAACAAAACAAAATAATTTTTAGCCTCCGAAAAAGTACAACTCGTCACCCATCCTGTGCATAGCCCCGACATAGCACCCTGTGATTTCTGTATTTTCCCCAAAATCTAAGATTTGAGGTTTCACTTTTACCAACTCCGAAGAGGCAGTGATAGCGTTCAATCAACACGTAGAAAACATGCCTTCAGGTCTGTGATCCTCCTGTTTTAAAAAATTGTTCGATCGCATGAAAAAATGTTAAAAATGTAAAGGAGAGTATTTCGAAATGCAATAAACATAAAATTTTGGTTCTAACATGTTGTTTTTTTAAGTTACGCAAAACTTATAGTGTCACCTTCGTATACTAGATTATAACTGTATCTTCTCTCTGTATTTTCATCCTAATTTGTTGAGTAGTTATTGCGCGAAATAAAAAACAATAGTTTTTTTTTAATTATTTCCTCTTCCACGTATTAAACTTTGAGGACATTTTTTTTTCTGGTAACCACTACATTCATAGAAAAAATCCATACAAATTCTATTCCCGTAGCGATATTTCTTATAACTGGATGTGAGGATTAGTATTATAGCACGGAACTCGTTAGGTATCATTTGATTCTCTGCACTCCTACATATTTTTGGGTCAATCCTAAGAAATGAGAGCGAGCAATAATTAAACTGATCCCTTGAGACGCGTGGCTTCTGTCGGAAATGTCGGAATAATCATCTGAATTATTATTTCGAAATATTAATCAGTATCATATAATATCATAAACTAAAATATTAATGTCTTCCGAGTTAGATTTGGCTTTATAACACAAGAAAAGTGCACAGGATATTATGTACAATGCAGTGCATAAATATTTATGCAGACGCAAGTGAACTTTCTATTCCAATGGGACGGCAGCCGGACACAACCAGAGCAGATGATATCCGTGGCAGTACCGACACATTTTACTTTCCAAGTAAAAAGGTAAGTAAAAAGAACTGCTTATTTGTTTATTAGTGTAATTTACGAGAACTGCGGTACTTACGCCCGTCCTATACGTCTGCAACACAGCTAAATAGACATACGATATTCTCATCGCACAGTAAGGATAAACCGCAACATTAAACCCCAAATTACCATTTGGTCCACAGTTTTTTGCTGTTTCGCTCCGACCGTTTAAAGTTTACGGGGGACCTTTTGAATTTATATCTTTAAAGTGTGCAACTTTGAGGCGAAATTGCGGAAAGTTGGTCCATAAATTCCGTCCAACCTATTCGGCGCGGACCCCAGCGGGAAATTCCCGATAGGTTGCTACATCGTTATTCCATCATCTCCGCTGAATGCCAAAAGCCTCGGGGAAGGTCTCTTCAGTCCCGCAGGCCCTCAAACCAGAGATTTACCTTCGGACACGTAATTCAATAAGATATTGTTGGGAGCCGCCCGGCTGTGTATGATAACATTCATTCAAGAATGTCGTTATTGTTCTAGTATTTGTCTATCGATCGAATGACAAAGTTATTGTGTTTCAGTTATTATTGCCACTGTTGAGGTAATAAAGTGTAATATGATTTGCTATACATCGTTTTTAGACAAAGACACAAGCTATGTGAGTTTAGACATATGAGGGAACCTACGCCTATTTCGAACAACTAGGCGTACAGAAATAGCGCATGATATAATATGCAAATCTGAACTCTTACAAATTTTGTACTGTGTACATAGGCAATAATGGCCAATATTATAATAAACAAATTATGTCGGTAATATTAGGTTATAAGTTATTAAATTAACACCAAAGTGGTAAAAATACTACGTATCACACCAAAGTGGTAAAATATAAATAATAGCGGTGGGTCAAATGTCCATAGAGGACTTCTCGAGAGTTCTTTCTAGTTCTTTCTCCAGACAAACGTCGTTAATTGTTCCCTTTATCGTTAACACTCGTACATAGGCTGTAGCTTAGTTCATTATCTAACAACTCGGTAGGCGCGTTCCGTCTTGGCAGCGTCGTGTCTGTTGATTAATAAAATTAGCTTTTAATTAAAAGTTGGAGAGTTAATAACGGCAGGCTAAAGTATTATGGATGCGTCTAGCTCTTTTAATAATTTTTCGACACTTTAAGATTCAAGAAGAGGTTAGTAAAAAGTTTGCTTTAAACGTGTTTTCAAGAGTGGTATTGTTGCATTGCAACCTGTTAAGGCAAGTACGACGGAGGTGATACGCTCGCTCGTAATACTACAATACTATGTACACTAATAATATAAAGCTGAAGAGTTTGTTAGTTTGTTTGTTTGAACGCGCTAATCTCTGGAACTACTGGTCCTATTTCAAAAGTTCTTTCAGTATTAGTTAGTCCATTTAGCGAGGACGGCTACAAGCTACATTTTAACCCGACTGCGGTGTATACATACTATAGCAATATGTTGATGAGACGACGAGCTAACGATTTTATGTAACAATATTTTATTAGAGTGTAAAATAAAAATTATTTATTCATGATTTATTCAGTTGGCAATTTTAAATTCTAAAACGCAAGAACTCAAAGGCAAATCAACACAATGAAAATTAATTGAAAAGCTCTCGCTATTTTATGCTCAGTACAAATTTCTACCTCTACGTAAAAACTTGCGAGACTTCGGTATCGGAAAGGGGATAAAGGACAGCTCAAAAGCTGGCTTCGGATCCTCGACAATGGGGACAAATTCCCTCACCATTCACACGGAAGGCCGTCCGCTGGAAAGTGAAAGACATTGCGCTACATAAATACACCATCAATTTGAAAATAACTCTTGAGAATCTGCAAGGATTTTTAAAACGTGTTCCGAAAAGTTGAAAGATTTTGAATATATGTTTTAAAAGGACACTGGCGGAATTAGACTCAATAAAGAACAAAAATGAAAGATGTATCAAAAAAATATTTTCATTTTATTATGTTTAATATAATTATTTTAAGCATTTTTATGGTGGCGTATTTAAAATTATAAATGAAAAGAAAGTGATCTTATCTTTAATTTTACATAATCTTTGGACAATTGTTATTAACGACTAAAAACATATAGGTATTTTGTGCCTATTTTTTTATTGTAGTATAAATAAATAAACAAATATCTATGCACTTATTACTCAACGTTGGCCTAGTCTTGTGCTAAGTACCTACCGTAAGGACTTATTTTACAGACAACGGAAATATACCGTCACAAAAATTATAACATACCTGATGATGAGTATTCGAAACCGGTCGAATTAAATGTAATTTTAATTTTATGTAATTTAAATGTAATTTTTAAAAAGTGTAAATAGTATAAAAAGGTTATATTATTTAACAAAACTATAACGGAAATATATTTAATATGTTTTATAAATTAATGATTTTTATTATATAAATACATATAAATACACATATAAACATCCATGACCTAGGCGGGATTCGACCTCACGACCCCTGCGCAACATACTCCGCTTATCCGAGCCCTGTATCACTGCGCCAGCCGGGTCGTTTAAAATATCTACTTTACTGTAACAATATTATTTTATTATAATAATAGTATTTTCAATTAGATAATTAAAACAAAATGGTATACTAATTAAAATTATTAAGTATTATTATTTTAACGAAACAATAAAAATATTATGCTCATTAAACGAAATTCAATAAAAAATAGCATTAGCACGAATAATTATTGTTCTCAAAAGAGCTAATTTGCAATTCGATTAACATCAAATACACTAGAATCGAATTTCCGATGCAGAATACGCTCCAATGTATCGAGTTTTTATTAATCGTATATAAGAATGATTTAAGCATAATTTGAAGACATTTTTTGCATATTAGGTATTTTTAGGGCCACTTGCACGAATCAGATTTAAACATTTAACTCGAAGTGAAAGAACCAATCAAGGTTAATCGGCATTGATTAGATATTAACTCCGAGTTTAGTATAGATAGGTACATAAATATGCTACTTAACGTGATTATTAAAGTTGAATTTATCCTATATCGTTATACCACACACATACTAAACATAAAACTTGAAATATTTGTAGGTAAATAGGCA
The DNA here is from genome assembly GCA_001625245.1 of Calycopis cecrops. Taxonomy (NCBI): domain Eukaryota; kingdom Metazoa; phylum Arthropoda; class Insecta; order Lepidoptera; family Lycaenidae; genus Calycopis; species Calycopis cecrops. The sequence continues at coordinate 275,530 of LUGF01041413.1, forward strand.
TTTATTTAACCTACATGAGACAAAAAAATATGAGAACTTCGCAAAACCGTTACCAAAAGAACATTTGATCAAAACGAAGAGATCATTTGAAATTGAATTGTGTTTCGGTGAAATGTTTTTACGGTGTTCTCGCTGAGCTCTATATAACTGAATAGCCGATGCTTTTCACTAATGACTACTTGAAAGGTGTATTTGCCTTTCTTTATTGGCAAAAGAACTAAAATATAGAATGAACGCTATTGCTAATATTCTTATTTTCATTCAATTTATACCAAACTAAAACTGAACTCGAAAAGTCCTTAAAGTTAGGGTAGGGTACACTTTATATTTCTTTGTCCCAAAATCTTTAAACAAATAATATGATGTACTATGGCTACTGAGTACGATGTCTATTATAATTACGCAGGAGTACTGATATAACTAAGTCAATTGGTAAACATTGGTTACTGAAGTGTATTTTATGCTTTATATATATGTTCATACTTTAATATGCTTTAGTGTTGTACGAAAGACTTGATTGACTAACTTGATACAAAAGTTGTAAAAATAGAATGTCATGTGTGTCAGCTATCCAGTAACATAGAGATCAGTGTATGTTCCCCTATCCCGGTGCGATGTGCGGGGCTCGGGGTACGGGGCGAGGGGTGCAGTCGGCAAAAACGCCCGCGCTTGTTACCTGTGAAACCGAGATCTGCGTTTCTTTTATTACAACCTCACGTATATCCTGTCAGGAATGTACCTTTTGTATCCATTTTTGATGTATCAATGGCGTGTAGAATACGAATGTGGTTATGTATCACTAGCCGATTACCGCGACGTTGTCCGATAAAGAGAAAGCGAAATTCAAGAAACTTCGGATTACAACTTTGTGAGTTTCGGACATTACTTGATTTTGTACGACGCAATGTTAAGCAGATTAGATACATTTTGGGAGGTTTTATGAACTCCAGCAGTTTATTTTGTAGAACTTGGTCCTTTTATTCACATGAAGATACAAAGGTCAGTCATCAAAGGTTACAGCACTTCTAGGTGCAAGAGAAAGACCGTTCTTACTTTTGCACCCAGAACGCTTCCCGTTCTTGGAATAACGAAACAAATAAAATTAAATGTCAAACCACATGTGTTCTTATTAACAATATACAGTGAAGAAATAAAATAATTATCACTATATACTAGCAATTACGTTTTTCAATAAAAATATATTCTCTTGTGGCAAAAAGAGAGGCCAAAGTATACTCCGTCCTTGATTTTTAATAATGAAAATCTATTTTTCTAATAAAGCACTTTTCACTCAGCAAACGTTTGCTCTTTAAGTTCTTTTATCTCCTTGCTAAGGCTCGCAGCTACGAGGCTTCTCCGATACCAATTTAATTTCTAACTCGACAATCTTTTTAACCAGCGAGAAATTGAGCTATTTAAAGTCAGACGAGTTTGTTACTAGTTATGTCCTTCGGTTTTATCCACACAACCAACTATATTGTAAACGTAATTTAGTTGATCATGACAAATTGTGTTTCAATAAGTTTCATATTAATACGATTTTTGAATGAGCTTAATATTTACCTTATTTAGTCGTAGTTCTTAAAAGTTATCAGTATTCATCTTACCTGTAAGAAAAAAACATATGTAAGCAATATTTCGATTTACAAATATAAAAAGTAGATGCTTGTATTATGCCAAAAATTTTAATTCTATTTAGAGTTTAATTAAAGTGTTTTGAATATTGAATAAAATAAAATATAATGGATTTTACTTTAAAGGGAAGGGCCATACGAGCTTGACGACCAGCTTCACCCAATTTGTTAATAGAGTGTATTTATGATAGAAGGGACCGGATACACAATTTATAACTTTACTGAGAGATAGCAGATATGCAAACTAATTGGAGCAGAGCGTTTGGGGATGTACCGCTGCAAAGTGAGAATAATGCCATCGTGTTTTGTGTGGTTTGTGAATTTGTATTGGTTTATTGTAGGAGAGGAGGGGTGCCCGACTGCATTACAACTATGTTGAACTCTATAGGCTTCGGTAGTTTTTCAAAGCCTTCTCTTGCCCTCTTATACTATAAAGAAAGTTATTTATATCGGGCTGTTTACTAAATAAACAAAACATTAAGTTCTTCGTTCGTCTTAATCTCTGTTTAATGATTATTAATAAAGTAAATTAATTAATCCATCACTGTGTGGGAGGGAGCGCCTGTAGCTCAGCTACCCTTTACTTTTTATCCGCCGCCATAACATCGTTACTCCAACACAATCTTAATGTATTCCATTTATAATCTTTTTATTTTCTTAATCCTCTTTTTGATTGGCTTAATCTTATTTTAATTAACATAATTTAATTGAACTAATCTATTTTGCTTGTTTTAGAATTATGCATTAAGTACCTACTACTAACTTTGCCCTGCGGTTTCACCCGCGACTCTACAATCTATATTTTATGATATGGGAGATTGTAATATATACGTGAGTTAACTTTCAACCACTTTTAGTAAGACGCGAGTAGCAAAAGAAGGAATCTAAGAGTTAATTATAAGAAGCCTACAGTCAGATAAAGGGCCTTATTTCCTGGGCTGCAGCCCTGGTTTACTTACCTTAAGTAGGTACTAATTTAGTAACTTTTTTATTGTATATTTTTTATTTTATTGGTGACAAACGAGCAATCGGTGCCATGTTGTGTCTACTGCCTATTAAGTAACGCACGTTTCATGGTTATGCAGATGCGGGGTCATCGACCCCTAATGTGTCACCGTTTACTCACAAAGCATATCCATCACTTATTATATAGCATAGCCATAGCATAGCCAGTCATTTATTTATAGCATAGCATATATAGCATAGCCATTGCATAGCCAGTCATATATTTATAGCATAGCATATATAGCATAGCCATCACTTATTTAATTAATAAATTAATTACACATTAAGGCAGTATACAACGGTGTACTTTCCGGTCATGTCGGATACACCCACGCTATTCCGGATGGATCTACTCGTTACCAACAAACTAAACGTATCGATCGCGTTCCGCTTCCGCGGAGTCCTTTTTTATTTCATTGTTATTTTGTTGTCATAGACAGGAACTGTCCTGAGGATTACCCGATACGGTTGTTAAAACACAATACGTGAGTGTTGCGTTACTTCGGAGGCTTTACCCTACCCCCCCTGCCCCCCTCGCCCCCTCCCCGGGGGACCCGGACCCATTACACGAATATAAAATTCTGTTTGTCCCGTTTATTATGTTACGCACAAAAATCATTTTAATTGCATACATGGCTTATGTACACCCATCATATTATACGCTTTCAGAGATGGATGCTGGTGACAGAAGGTACTGACGATTTTTACGCTTTGAAAACATCAAGCCGACCGGGGAATTCGGCGCCATTTCAAGAGTTGGTACATTGGTGTTTCACTGGTTTTAGTTGAGGACGATCTACGACTAATGATGCAGTTGGCATCTGAAGGCTGATTGAGGTTCTGAGGACGTTGCTATCAAAATCCACGATATTGTTTTAGCGGACCGTCAAGTGAAGATACGCGAAATATCTGATGTTGTGCATATTAAAAAGTCAGTACTGGTCCCAATTTCCTTTTATATAAGTCTTAATCGATTTTAAATAAGTCTATATACGTATAAAGGCATGTTAGTACATGACTACCGATCTCGATACACAAAAATCGTAAACTACAAACAGCTAATATTTTATTTCGATTAACGATTATGCTATTTTTATTGCCACAGCAACGCGTGGCTCCGTTAGCTAATAAAATTAAAATCCATAGACAAGTAAAATACTGACACCTAACTTTAGGTAATCAATATTTTGACAATATATCGCATATTTATTGTATTTGGGTAATATAATAAAAGGGACCGACGTAACTATGATATATCGCCCCATAAGCGAACGTTGGCTCCCCGTCTCAGAAATGATGGCCAGGTAAAAGATTACCTCACAGTGGACGACAGTTATCGATTGCCAAGGTTGGATAGTAAATGACCTCCTGTCCATTTTATCTCCATTTTTCTTGGCCAATTTTATTATAGTCTTCCTAGTGCACTGCGCGATGGGTTCCGTTGCTTTGTAGTTTTATAGAGGAGCTATTGTTTCCATTGAACTGTCCTCAATCGTGCTAATTGCACATGATTTGACACAGTAGACGTAGTTTTACATGTAGATGAGATATCCTTAGTAAGGACCACTAGATTTAGCTGCAAGCTAGCATATGTTTCACGTTTATTATTTTCTGTGAACCGTTTACTATATGACCCTATAATAGAGAGAGAGTTAAACACGTGGTTGAACATAATGATTGTCACATTTTGATTTTCGGCGTATGCCATAATAGCCGATCCCCTGCTCGCATACTATTTAAATGTTTGCATGTTTCTAAAAGTGAATAAAATAAATTTAAATTCAATAATAATAATAAAATTCGTTTATTCAAGTAACAGGACTCACAAAATTGATTAGTAATTCTTATAACTATGGTGTTAGTAACTTACAAAATACGACGATAGTTACAATGAAACTAATAATATTAATTAAACTCGTTCATTGTGATAGATTTACGAAATTTTTCGATGTTTAATTGTCGTTATTTTTACTCGATGCATCACTGCATCACAGTGGTGTAAGAGTATCTATGTATATTAAATATTCCCTGTTACACAAATATTATATAACTGATTTTATTTTTTATGAGGTGTAGTTAGATTATTCTATGACAAATAAAAATATATAATAAGCATTTATTTTATTTATGTCGATATTCTTTTATTTCTAATGTTATGTTTTTAATTTCTCATATAATAGTACCTGTCCTACTAAATACCTGCAAGTAATGTCGCCGTATAAAGGTCCTTATAATGTATTGTATAAAATACACCAACGTCACCCATATAGACGTTGAAATTTTTAAGCACATTAGTTCGGAAGAGAAAACATTGTTTTCAAACTATTATTTATGGTGTTCCCGTCTGAATTACCGACAGTCTCAATCAGAATAGAGAGATTCTGTAAAAAAATCACATTTGCACTTTGGTCCGTTTGGACTTCAAAAGTTTGTGAAGCGGCTAAATCTCTCTCTCTCAATCAACAAGATATTTTCAAACCTATACAACTTAGCGGTAAAACTATAAAACACACAGCGTTGGTTCCTTTATTATTTTCCAAAAGGGAACAACTCTATTTTCCACCGCGGAACACTAAAAAGTTCCGATAAAAACCGAATCGCTCTTCCTGTGACAGCGAATGCACCATCTGTTAAATTGAACAAAATATAATTCTCGCAGTTCCACTCCTCGCCCGAATATATCTTGCTTGGTATATTTTGACTTAACTTGGCTATGTTTATATCTATACCGTTTATGCCATTTTTAGTAAATTATATTAAACTAGCTTCCGCCCGCGGCTTCGCCAGCGTGGATTTCGGACTTCAAAAATGATTCTAAATTTTAACTTATTATGTTATTCTGATATGAAAGCTATATTACTGTACAGTTTCATGAAAATCCGTTCAGTAGTTTTTGTGTGAAAGAGTAACAAACATCTTTACAAACTTTCGCATTTATAATATTAGTAGGATTATTTAACTATATTATTGTAATATATTGTAGTAGTAAGATAGATTAGTTATTATTGTTGCAGTAATAAGATCGAACATGGCAATCGCAGACAAAACAAGGACAGGACGCACAAAATATATCATCTCAACTTATCAACAACGACCTATGTTATAGTTTGAACTCAGCCATTAAGTGCTTTAGTATCCGCCATTACTAGCGCTCACTGCGCTGATCTGCGCCATAAATAATTTAGGTCCAGACATTTAGCTGAATAAAGCAATTAACCCCACACAGGCAAACATATCCCGATACACATATTAGTGGCGACCACTCTCACAGGCATAAAGTTTTACGATTCCGCCGTAATCGCGGATATGAAATTCAACTGCGGATCCCACCTCTGATTCCGTTATTATAAGCAGCCGTCGGTTGGCGCGTTGATTTTTACTGGCGCATAAAATTTCACTTAACGCTCGCGCGTGCGACTACCCTCATTGCGTATGCCGCGCTGTTACCGTTGAGCTTAGGCTTTGCGTTAACTTTTCATTGTGATGACCCACTTTTTTCGTTTGCGTAATTTAGTTAAGTCGGCGCTTGTACTTGTGGACCAGGTGATATTTACGTATATATGTAATATTTACACATATATTGTTTTATAGTAGTTTTTTAATGAATACCGACACCCATAGACATATAGACATCCGCGTAGTGGCTATTCAGGTGCGTTGCCCTCCTCCTCCCTCCTACATGGGCCACATTATAATAGTAATTTGACTAAAAATCATTTACCCGCCTGCGTAGAGGGTATATGTGTATATATGCTAATTGCAGGTCATTAGACCCTCACAGATTCGATCATTGGAGTTACTGTTCGACTAACAGATCTCTGAATCTGATTTTTTTTATATAAAATAATGCAAATAAAAATGTCGTGGACACTTCATGAAATAAAAATTTAATGAGTTTTTAAATTTACTTCACTAAACGCCTTCAACGGAGGCCTCGATTTTAATTTCCCAGTAAATGACCTCTTCTCACGACAGCTTCCAATTACTCTACTTGGTTAATGTGACAAGCTCCCCGTCCTGCACGAAGAGAGCACGCTGTATATCTTAATATTTTGTTGTAATGAATATAGGTAATCTTAATAAATATTGTTTTTTTTATTAAATAGTCAATGTTGTGTACATTACGCAGCTCACCCCCACATTAAATACAATTCAGGTTCAATTCTTTCAGCCCAAAATACGAGTGTTAAGTATTTTGTCATCACTGCCTCCAACAACTGATGCAGCATTTGAGCACGTTAAACGAGTGTACCTACAAATTCAGATATGGCTAGGAAATGACGTAGTTATTGAAAATTGGGGATGGAAGTATTCCAATAACATGTACATACCAATAACAATGAATCAATTACCTGCTCCGGATAGTTTATTGCAAATGTTATTTTGTAGTTGCAAAAAGGGATGTGGAGCTGCGTGTGGATGCCGAAAAAGTGGTTTATACTACA
>LUGF01041413.1:283699-308146 GCA_001625245.1 Calycopis cecrops
GAGTTACTGTTCGACTAACAGATCTCTGAATCTGATTTTTTTTATATAAAATAATGCAAATAAAAATGTCGTGGACACTTCATGAAATAAAAATTTAATGAGTTTTTAAATTTATTTCTCTAAACGCTTCCAACGGAGGCCTCGATATTAATTTCCCAGTAAATGACCTCTGCTCACGACAGCTTCCAATTACTCTACTTGGGTAATGTGACAAACTCCTCGTCCTGCACGAAGAGAGCACGCTGTATATCTTAATATTTTGTTCTAATGAATATAGGTAATCTTAATAAATATTGTTTTTTTTTATTAAATAGTCAATGTTGTGTACATTACGCAGCTCACCCCCACATTAAATACAATTCAGGTTCAATTCTTTCATAAAAGCAACAGCCCAAAATGCGAGTGTTACTTAAGTATTTTTTGTCATCACTGCCTCCAACAACTGATGCAGCATTCAAGCACGTTAAAGGAGTGTACTTACAAATTCAGATATGGCTAGGAAATGACGTAGTTATTGAAAATTGGGGATGGAAGTATTCCAATAACATGTACATCCCAATAACAATGAATTAATTACCTGCTCCGGATAGTTTATTGCAAATGTTATTTTGTAGTTGCAAAAAGGGATGTGGAGCTGCATGTGGATGCCGAAAAAGTGGTTTATACTACAGTGTAGCATGTTTACAGTGCTGCGGAAATAGTTGTTACAATACTTCACCAGACTACAGATAGATGAAGTAGATGTAGACAACAATGTAATATACTTAATTAAACAGATTCTGTACTAATTTTTTTTTTTGCTTTTCATTAGTCGTAATTAATTACCTTATTTTTTCAAATGTACACAATAGAGTACATTTCATTTACTTATAATTATTAAACTAGCCGAGAAATTCCATTGTATATAGCAGCTGCCGCTCCGCTCTCACCTCCACGTTTATCTGCCTGTTCGAGATCCCTATTGCTATTTTCATACACAGGTATTTTTGAAAATTGTTCCTATATGTCTACTCGGGTAAGATTTAACATATAAATAAAAAAATACTGTTTTAAGTGAAAATATATGGTCAAACATTATATTTTTTTTAAATAATTTGTTAAAAAAAAAATAGATAGCACAAAAAAATATTGGGTAAACATTGCAATTTATAGTTTAAAAAACAATATCCCACATCGATCATATTAATTCATTCACTGTAACTCTAGTCCTAAGTAAAAACCCCCAGAAACTCCACTAATAGCACATTTATCCTAAAGGGATGAGAGAAACGTTATTTTAAAAGTTTTATCTTTTATGCAAGAAGAGAAATGTCTCCAAGCGCCATTAATACCGTTTGTAAAATTGTTGATTGTTGGTAAATTTATTTTTTTACACGACCATAATAATTATAACATTAAAATTCACTCTTTTATTTCGAATTATCAATTAAAATAATAGTTATCATGATTTTACTGTTGTGATGGCATAATTTTGATTACTCCCTGCATCACTCATTATTATTACTCTAAAAATCGAAATATAATGGCAACATACTTGTTTGAGACTTTCGTGTATATTACGCATATTGTAATTATAGTATATGGCAACACTTCATTAGACTGTCGACTGGAGCGCTGCTGTCACCAGCTGTCACCGGGTCATTTTATTTTATGCCAAATAAAAAAAGATTTTACAAAATTGATTATAATAGTATGTTCATTGCTAGTGTGTGTTCCGTCTGCACTCCTGCATGTTTACCATGCACGTTGCGGATGTTTGCGCAGTTAAACTGCAATTATTATATCCATCGTTGTTAACTTCCACATTAACTTGCACTCGCCTGTTTTCGCGTACATGCTTCGACAGGCGCCATTTTATAATTACAACGTTCATTTGATTATTTCATTTCCATGTTATCTTGATAAATGCCCATGCTATGTGTTTTGAATATTTTTTTCCAGTAATGAGAGGAAAAAATACATTTATATTAGACACTTCTTCATCGTTCACTTTTTCGCTACTACTGATCCTGCGTGTAAATTGTAATTCGCTAACATGTGAGTTTCGAATTTTTCAAAAAAATAATCAGACCGATATCAACATAGCTGCGCCAACTTTTTCAATTGGTTTTAATTTTTATTCCCTGTTACGTTCAAGGTAATCTATTCCAGATATCTATATGTATTTTCGCCTATGAAACATTTTCCCGCAGACCAATCCCAGCGGACCCAATCGATTACAACGATGGCACCAAATCAAGTCCATATCAGAAATATTGTTGACATGCAATCGTCCGTACGAAACCATACATACATACAAAAAGTTGTGTTCTTTAAACCACACGACAGAAGTAAAACTTCATACATGAAACATAACTATATGGCTATGGCTATAAGGCTATGAGAGGCAGAGAAAATGTGCTCACGCACTGCTCTTTCTTCTCGCCTACAGTCTGTTTCTGTCTGCACTAACTTATATCCCCTTCTTAACTTCAGTTTACCTCGCCCGATCACACTTTTCGTAACGCTCTCGTCACGCATTAATCAGCTTCCTCTTCAAGTCAAGCTCACGTAAAGTTTTACTCGTATAATACTCGTATCCGTACGACTGTATATTTTAGAATAAAATCCACGTTGCCGCGTCCTTCATAATAAATGACAGTGGAAAATGAAATGTCGCATGTGAACGATCCGGAAGGCGCACGCCTGAAGTTAAATCACCGGGAGCGGCCGGATGTAATGCGGCAGCGGTGTCCGTGTAGCGAAACTGTTGTAGTTTTTATAGCATAGGTGGGCAGTGGTGCGCTGCCATCTCCCAATATCCCCCTATCGCTATCGGCAGCTGCCCACTAAACGTAACGTGACGTCATAAAATGATGGCTACTATCATTTTTATTGAGGCGTCAGTGGTGAAAGCGGCACCTCGTCGTGACAGACCGGTCCGCTTGCAATGGCACTACTTTTATATTACTAAAATGGTATCAGCGCTGTACTTGTTATGTTCGTGTTATACGAAGCTCCGCGAGCTCGTATTTATGCATTTGAATTGTTAATTAGCAAGTGTGTGCTTTAGACCACTCAACTGAAGTCAAACGTAATTAATGATTTTCATTACCGTAGGTACAATGACATAACATGTCGTATGATACTTTTTACGGTTCTATTGCGGTTGATATAAATATCCACTTGATAGAATGACTATGATAGAACCTCCGCAATGAACGAGTCTATCAATTCGTTGTTCCCCCGATATATACGCGTAATCATGAGCAACATTAGCATAAATATACTAAAACTATGTCGTATGATATTTATTTTTTAAATACAAAAAGTTTCACTTAAATCGAATTTAAATTTTGAATTTTGAATGACAACTTATATTGGCCTCTTCTGAAGTGTGATTTTTGTAACGCTCTGCCAGCTTTGCTCGCCTATTTGTAAATGAAACTTGTTTGCAATCATTTTATAAGTTTTATGAAACGATAAAGCGTTACGTCATAAATAAATAAGTTTTATTTACCTGAATATTTACAGTGGTTGAGGTGTTCTATAGTTTGTATACAATATCCGCCATTTTTCGGTAGCATACATAACAAGATACATAACAACTAATAATCTATTCATCTCTTTCTCGCGTACGTTGGATTATAACATGGCGATATTTCAAATACAATATGATACGCAGCAACATAAAGAACAAAACCAACTGGTCCACTTCTTGTGCGTGCGCCGCTTACATTAATAATATTTTCACATAAATAAAGAGACAAATCTCTGCGACAGCCGTTACGTTTATTATTCAATAGTGCGACGCGTTTCAAACTTTCTCCATAAAAGGGTTATGTCGCGGCCATATTTTTCTGGTTACAAGCTAAGTTTCTAAGTCGTAAACTGGCGTTCTGGCTGCTTGGGCGTTGGACGCCCGCCAAAGTCGGCTTTATTGTGAGTGGCGCATGTGTCATGTAGCTTAGTTGCCTAGTTGTTGGGCTGATGGTGGTGCCGGATGGTTCGTGAGCAAGGACACTTATTGACAATCAGAGAATAAACAAATGCGATGTCTTCTTATACTTGATTTCATGCCAAAGTTGAAAACAAAAAGAAAGAAGACTGGAAAAAGTAAGATTACAAAAATGTCATTACAATAAAACTACTTTATCACATTTTATCGCTGTTTTTTAGATTTTTTATGGTATGTTAAACAGTCCGAGCCATCATGACTACTGACACACATAGAGACCCGAATAGAGGTTATACAGATGCGGGCAGCGCATCTGTATAACTTGCCACCTTTCTCCTGCCACTTCCATAGTGATTTAATAAATTCGATGATTCTGAAGCTTTACCGCACCTTTTAGCAGTTGACTGAGACGTGTCCCGATGTCATAATTAATAAAAGAGTTAATTGTCCCGGTTAACGCAAGAAGCTTTTATTGTACCTTGCTCTCTCGATTTTTATTTTTAATTTGATCACTTTTATCTCTGGGTCCCAAGCTTAAGGGAGTCAACCATTTCTATCGATATTTTTATAAGGATAACAAGGCACAAGGAATTAAAGTGGTGTAAACTTCAGGTCCTCTCCGAGGCCGAATCCTCATCAAAGCCGATTTTTTGATAATTGATAAAGTAATCCTCATTTGTATGTTTAATGGACAAATGATGTTGATGGTAGTACAAACAAATTGGAATCATTAAATAATTATAAATATAAAATTCCTCATCTCGGACGATAGTGTTTTCCATTTTTCATTTCCCGCCGACCGAGTGACTGTATGTATGTCACGTGATCACTAACATTGAAACAGTGCCAGGTAATGGAAATTTAAAAAGCTCGCACGCAATATTCCGTCGGAATAGTGATATTACAGTTGAAGCTATTCATGAAATGCATTACGTTTGTTTCGTTTTATGAATCGAAGTAGAACGGTAGTATTTTTGGAATTTGAGAAAAATATGTGTCGTATATTTGTATATCTGTGAGTGACGAATTGAATGAATATTATTGTAATTAAAAAGAAAGCAATTGAATAATATAGTTTAATAGATATTATAGAATTAGCTGTGCCTAGGAGTTTTCCCTGAGTAAAATTATACCAAAAGAAACATAATTTATAGCTGGCCGACAAATTCTCGTCAGATTAGTAAAGATGGCATCGAAGCATATCACAGCAAAGCATCGATTCTAAGTGTTCGATTCCGTGTACAGACTTTCAAATCTTTTTAGCTTCATTATATAAATAATACTTACAAACCGATATGCACACAAAATTTCGTGAGAATCGGTCGAGTCGTATCGGAAGAATATGGTAACTAACATTGTGACACGAGAATTATATATGGTAACTAGCTGCGCCCCGCGGTTTTACCCGCGTAACGTTCGATCCCGTGGCAATATCTGGATGAAAAATAAATGTTGGAAGATTCTCAGACTTACTCAATATGCACACAAACTTTCATGAGTATCGGCCCAGCCGTTTCGAAGGAGTTCAATCACGCACACCGTGACACGAGAATTTTATTTAAAAGATAATAGATGCTAGACACCAATAAAAAAACTAGTCCCCCAGAAATAAAAGATACTAGAATAAGATTTCACTTCAAGAATATATTTGACTCAAAATACGATATTTACGTTGAAATGTCGTCACACAAAGACAAGAAACTGCGAACATTTCTCCAGCTACCAAATCTCTGTAGATAATTAAAATGTAGCCTGGTGTAGTCGCGCCGGCGGCCCGGCACCGCCTCGACAAGTGGCCAGATAATTTTGATTCATCTCCCGGCTCCCACCTGCTCTCTATTTAATTAAGGAGCTCCCCGTAAAATAGCTATGTAATATCATAAGATTTCTTGACGGGAGGGCTTTAATTAAATTTTTTACAACGTAATGAAGAAAACACGGGTAATTTTAATAACGACACAACATCGGCAAAATAAACTACTGCGTCTCTTACTTAATAAAACAGCTCAAGAAAATTACAATAAAGTTTCTGTTAAAGTTGTTTTACTGTAATCCACAATATTATAAATGCGAAAGTGTGTTTGTTTGTTTCTTTGTTTCTTTGTCCTTCTTTGACATCAAATCGGATCAACGAATCGAGGTGATATTTAGTATAGAGATAGTTGAAGGACTGAATAGTGCCATCAGCTCCTTTTTATAGCAATAAACTACGCGAGCAAAGCCGCGGGTAACAGCTAGTAAGTAATTATTGTCACGCTGTTTTAAAACATCCTTCACGACAACAAAGTAAAACGCCTCAATGTATCTTTGTAAGGACAGAAGAATATTGTTTCAGTAACGTACATGAATTGGGCTTGTTCATATAAGAGCACTAGCTATAGCCCGCGGTTTCGAACGTGTTTAATTCGATGTTATTATACATAAAAACCTTCCCCTTGAATCACTCGTACCTAATGAAAAAAAACCCCATCAAAATCTGTTGCGTATTTTTAAAGGTCTAAGCATACAGACATACAGACGGTAGAAATCGACTTTGTTTTATACTATGTAGTGAAGAAGTGATGATGAATGATGCCTCTACTGTAACTTCAAATGTTGTGCGAATACGAAAATACTTTTTTCAATAATTTCCTGTGGCTAAACTATTGCCCCGATGATCTGCTTTTTGTTGTGTAGCCTGGAAATGATACACTAAATATTATGTGGTCTCATTGAACGCCTCTTGCTTTTATCAACCTTGTATATAAAATTCTTGTGTCACTGTGATACTCAGAATATTTTGTGTACATATCGGGTAGGTCTGAGAATCGACTAACCTCTTCTTTTTCATCTCGATGTTACCAGGGATCAAAACTTACGCGGGCGAACCGCAGATCGCAGCTAGTGTCATAAGAAGAGCTTAATAAGAAGTATAAAGTAAATAATAAGTAAAAGTGCATCAGAGATGAAAATAGCTTCGTTACAATGATTAGGTGTACCTACTCCGACAACGGGAATTTCCCGGAATGTGTCGATATTTATTATTGAATGGGGGCATTACCGGGATGGATGGGGCGCCGCCCCGCGGGCTGATAAATCGTTACAGGTGCTCCGGAGGACGCTGAGCACGTATTTCTTTGTCATTATCATCAAGCGTTATCCATTCATTTTCCTATTCATCTTCAGTCGTCCAAACTTTAGGCGTTTTGAAGTTTGTAGTCTCGAATAAAAGGAGGTGGAAAATCGTTTGAATGAGACCGAGCATAAACCTTACTAAATGCGACAGGCGTCGGTAGTCAAATATCTTCGACTGCTCGTTTGCTCCCTTATTCCATAAAAAAGAATAGCTGACACTTTAAACAGAGCGGGATATATTGGACTTTGTAGAATCAGGTTAATATAGTAGATTTGACTTCGGTTGTCGGGGTGGACTTGTCAGTGTCGAGTATCATCCACGCGATGCTCGACAACGACAGGTCCTATGAGGCTTTGGCTTCCTTCTGCGAGATAGTAATGTCCCAGAAGGAGGCCGATGAGTGGGTAAGAGAGGAGGCCGCAGACGCGGCCTCTCCCCGCAGACGACGAACCGGGGTGCGTATGAGGCGCTACTTAGCGCGCCTCCAGTAGCACCCCCGTGCTCGTGTCGGACCGGGATGGGAACCTAATAAAACGCATGAGTTGCAATTTGAAACAGACTGACTTTATTTGTTCAATACCACAGATTATTACTATATTGATTACTATAGGTAAGTAAACTAGATGGCGCCACTTGTAGCACTTATAAAATATATATTATTTAGTTACATCTATATTAATACTAATAGAACCCGGTTCAATGGCACGACGTTGTCGGGACTGTTCAGTAGGATGCCGGACAGTCCCCGGTGAGGTTAAGTCTGGTCTCTCGCCAAGACCAGCCTGTCGCTGGAGGGATCCTGTATCCTGCAGATCCGGGATCCCCCCAACAAAAGCGGCTGAGGGCACCCGCAGGTGGTTTAGTCGGTAGGGGCGTACCAATCGCCGAGCCCGACACAGGCCCGGGAGCCACCCAGGCTCCCGGGTATCGTGCGTAAATGCATTCCCCTGCGAGATCAAAAAAAAAAAATGTTAATATAGTAGATGGAATGTACTGTAAATTCCATCAACTATATTAACCTAATTCTACAAAGCCAGTAGATACTTGATATATTAGCTAGAGATAAATAAAATCACGGTTAATATTATATGTCGTAGGATGTTACTATCTTTTTTATATGTCGGCGAGCTCCCATGTTATCGAAGGTTTTTAACAAGCTCCATTCTTTAAGGGGAGTTTTTATAGAGCGTTTAGATTTTATAGATCTTTTTAGGACTTGATTTATAACAGTTTATACAGTTCGGCCTGTATAGGAGATAAGCTATAACTAGTTTTATTGTTGTAAGTTTTTTATTGGTCCTATGAAATGTATATTCCCTTTGAGCGTTTTACTGAGGGCAGCAAAGTTCAAATAGAGGACATATTAAATCATTATCTGTTATTGGTAATACTATGAATGGTGATAAGTGGTAATGGTGATAAATGGTAATAAGTAATAATCTGAACAGGAGGTAGTAACTATTTAGTAATCTGTGGTAGCCTCCTACCATGCGGCATCACACTGCCTCTGGCAAAAATGAGAATGCATGCTACGCTCGACAAACATTAACCTCTCTATGACGCTATCGGAAAAAAATTAGGTTACACATCATCAAAATTTTTGAATCGCGGGAAAATTTTTATTCTTGAATAAACAAAAGACATTTTCTGCTCTCCCCCGTACAATTTAAAATCAATTAATTCAATTGTTTCTTGATCACCTTATAGAATTGGACCGCTCGGGAAGGAACGAGGTAAAGAAACGAAATCATTTCTCTGAAAGGGTTCTCTGTCTTGTATTAAGCGACGTAGCAAAAAAAACTGTCTGGACTTATATTTCTTCTTTTAAGATTCTTTAACGGAAAATAAAAAGAGTGTTTTAGATCACACAACTGTAGTAAAACTCAATTATTGATTTTAATTACCACAGTTACAATGACATAACATGTAATATGATATTTATTTTGCAACACAAAAAAGTTTCACATCGAATTTGAATTTTGAATCTGAATGACAACTTCCATTAGCCTCGCCCGATGCGTGATTTTTGTAACGCTCTCGCCACGTTACGCCCCAATTCAAGCGCGCGTATAGAAGTTTTACTTCAATAACATTACAATAAATCGGGGTGTCTAGAATATTCGGTTACTTATTTCTCAAGAACAGAAATTATAAAGTTGAATAAGAAGCCGGGGCCCACGGGGAGTGGAGGAGGAAGGGGGGCAACGCGTCTGTATAACCTCTATGCGGATGTCTATGGGCGTCGGTATTCATGAAAATGGCTCCGACTGCTCATTTACTACCTTATACTCATACAAAAAAATCCTTTGAAACGTTTCTATTTTTTGGTTATTTATCAATACTTAGAACCGGTTACAAAGCTTTTTATTAATGTCATTTGTTTACAATATGGGGGGCAAACGAGAGACTACGGTGACTACTGACACACATAAGTTTATTAGTCATAAGTTTATTTAAGGAACAGACTGAAAACCAATAGTACTGTGTCGTCAGAGCGGCACAGCGGACACCATCAGCTCCTTTGCATCAAAATTGTTTGTTATATCATAAAAATAATATCATGTCATAAAAATATCATTATTAATCCCTCGAATGTCTAATTGGAGGTACAGCCTGTGTCGACACCTGAGGAGGTGATCGTAGAAAAGCTAAGAATACGTAAGACAGCCATTACATTTTGACGATAGTTGTAAAAGATCTTTATTCCGTCCTTCAAGGGCAGTTGTGTGCGAGCGTGATATGTAAGCGCGATGCCCTAGGGAACGTCATGAAAATTTCATACACACATCATAAAGTCCCCAGCCCAGCTGTAAATCTTTTAGTGAATCTAGATTTCTTTACGGACACTTCTTATGTCATATCTCTCGGCTTTGGGAGAATAACTTTGTCCCTGACTCAAGTTTTGCGCTTACGTACGGTATGAGTGTACAATCTATACTAATATTATAAACAGGAATAATGACAATAAAACAGATTTAACGGTTTTTATCGCGGTTCATTTAAATATATTCAAGCGTGACGTTTCAGATGCTTTACAGCAATCTGGTCACGGTTCCCGGGTAGCGTGCGTAAAGGCATTCCCCTGCGTCACCAAAAAAAAAATCTGGTCACGGGTGTACTTTACAAGTCATTTTGTCACAAGTGGACAACAATAGATTCATCCTACTAATATTATAAATGCGAAACTTTGTATGTATGTATGTTTGTTTATTTGTTTGTTTGTTACTTTTCACGCAAAACTGATTAACCATTTTTATGAAATTGGGCACACATGTGGAGAGTAACTTGGATTAACACATAGGATAGTTTTTATTCCGATAAATGTTCCTTTGCCATGGGATGATTTTCTGTTTGCCACGGGATCGAAGTTTTCGCGGGAGAAACTGCGGAGCAAAGCTAGTAATAAAAAAAGGAGGAGGATTATCATAATTATCATTAGCTTTTAGCAATACTATCCACGTCAGACGTGGATATTTCATATTATTTTTTTTTTAATTATTTTATCATAACAAACACCAATGCACAGGCAGAACCATAGATCTAGAATTGTCCTCATTACGTGAGAACAGTGCCAACTCGGTCACAAGTGTATGTTACATTTAAGGGAGGTACATTTCCAATAGTGAACTTCTGGCTGATGAAGAAGATGATATATCACTAATTAGTGACACGCGTCACTAGTTCCCTGACGTGTAAACATATGATGCGGCGCAGTAAGGGTGAACACTCATTATTTCTTTTTTTTTAAAGTATAAGGGGGCAAATATTAAGGAGTTGTAACCATATTCATGACTACCGACGCCCTTAGAGACATCCGCAATATACAAATACGTTGCCCTCCTTGCTCCTTCTCCCACCATAGCCTCCGGCTACTTATACATCGCACGAAAGGCAGCACAGCTGTCATTTTACTCCTAGTTACCTGGAATCTGCCTCTTAGCAATAGCGCCAGCGAACGCAAGTTCAGACCCGTGTCACGTCGGGCGCAATTTGCGTCGGCGTATGACACGCTCTCCGCTAAGTCGACGTTACACATGACAATGTAAATTCGCGACTGTCCCGTCAAACGTGCGGAATTAAATAGACCGGTCAGTGAAATAATTAGGTATGTAAGTTGTCGCAATTGTTGTTGATTAGTTGGTTTGTATACTAGTTGTGCTCTACGGTTTGATCCTCCCATACAGCCAATAAAAGCTATAGTTTCGGGATGACAATTATTTTTTATTCAGATGGTAATATCCCAAATGTCATTGATGTAGGTTTGGTGTGAAAAAGTGACATAGATACAAACTTTTATATTATTAGCACTGGTAAGATTACCAACGCCCTCAGTTATTTAGTATAGAAGATAAAGTATAGTAGTATTTAGAGTAGAAAAAAAGAAATATTTCTTCCAGTCAAAGCATCACAATAAGATGCGTAAAACCGTATTTGAATGTCGTAAGATGTTATAATACTGTTTGCTGTGTACTAATATAAATTAATATGTACCTTAATATTATATTGAAAAAAAAAACTCCGTGACGCTTATACACCAGCTCGGCGCACGGTTAGTTAATTTCAATTTACTAAAATATTTTTTTATTTTTTTTGTGTCGTAATGTACGTAAATATAATTAACACAATAAATCATGTTAATTATAATGAAAAAATGAAAAAAAAAATGAAAACAAAAATGAACGCCACAGACAACGAATAATCTACTGTTTAGTAGAAATTTAAAAGTAAAGTCATGTGATTTTTTCACATTATATTTCAACATTGAAGCTAGTATTTTATTAACATTGAATTATAAAAAGTATATATTATTTACGCGCCGCAATTTTTGCAATCAAATTAAAGTATTTAATAAAAATATTCATCTTCAAAGAACATTACATTTTAAATCGTCGGCCAAGCAGTCGTCGCCTCGTTGGTCAAACAGTCGTCGGTCCAACGACGAATGGGGCAATACGCGTGAATTTAATGTTTCGCAATGTTTGATTAATTGATTAATTGCATTAGTGAAGATAAAGTAGTGTATGCAACTGCATATAATGAATTTATATGACAGTTGCATAAACTACTATTAAACATAGGCATTGTGTAGTATCTCTCAAAATGTCTCGTATGCGATGTAACTGTTAGAAATAAAAGAACTATTAAAAAGCAATAAAAAGAGCTGATGCTCTTCAAACTACTGCACCTATTTTTACGAAATAAAGCTAAGAAACTGGCTATGAAAATAAAAATTCCACAGCAAAAACATCCTTCTGAAAGATAGGGTGCCACAGACAGACAAACAAGCACACAAAACTAACGTATCTCGTGTGTAAACTCCACAAATATTAGTATTATTATATTAATAAATAGACATCGACGTCAAACGTATACACCAATGGGATGTGTTTTTGGTTGGGAACTAAAAACGCGAAATGGATACAAATCGATAGTAAGTTTTATAATAAAGTTTTGTCTTAGTCAACCACGGTTCCGTAGCAATTTCTTTCTAGATTGCAAGTGCAGTTTATGGAAGTATTTTCGTGAAGTTCCGAAGTGAAGCCAGTACGTGGAGGTTGCCAGCGCATTATAAACTCGAACAAAACCGTGAGCCCTAGACGGTCTGCTACTGCCAACTTACACGATCATTTCAGGGAAATACTTTTCTCATTTAAAATGTTTTCATTTTCATGTAAGGTTTGAAAATAAAACTCATATGTATTTCATTTGCAGCCTTATCTTCAAATTATTGTATACATGCTTTTACCCGCGGTATCGCTCGCGTCCGTGAAAATAGTTTTCTTTTGAAGTAAAACTCTTTTAGGCGCGTTTGACTTAGAAGTAAGCTGATGAGAGCGTTACAAACATGAGTGAATGGGCAAGACAAGCGGAAGTTGTTTCAATTAAAAAAGATTTTTTACAAACCGGATTAAAAAAACTAGATTGCAATGTATATTTGTACTCAATATCATCCAAATCCATGCTTAGTGCGTGCCTTTACGTGAAAGATGTATTCTTTCACGTAAAGGCACGCACTAAGCACTAAACAAAAATATTCACACAAATAAAATATTAGTGCAACGCAAACGTGCAAAATTTATTATATTTATTTTATTTAATTATATAATTTGTTTTAATAAATTAAACATGTTAAATCACGTCAGTAATGGCATACATTTATTTTAGCAATATTTAACAACTATTGAAACGTTGCTATATTCAAAAAAAGGTTTTTATATTTCATTTAATTTCGAACTGTTACATTTAATAATGTTTCTATTAATTGTGCATCGCTTATTGACCAAACATTTTTCTTCTAAAACACACTACCAATTTTATATCGTCATAAAAATCATAGAGTCCGTAATAATACTTATCTTCGCTATAAAATACGACATCGTGTGATGTTTCTCCCACGTATCTAAATGTACTTGAATAGAGAAACATTTTTCCCATGAGGACGTTTTAGCGCTAGCATGTGAAGGACCATAAATAAGAGCGCTCGCGCTTGGGCGAAATCTAAAATCCTAAGATAAAGCGCTCCCTTTCTTATCCTGTCGCGCTGCCGTCCGCCCGTACGACTTGCGGTCAAGCAGCTGATAAAAAATTATGGGAAACTGTGAATAATGTCGTGTACGCTCTGTGATACGGTTTACGTTGGGTAGGTTTTATACCGCAGCGGTAGAAAACCATTAGGCCTCTATAAGTTACGTCAATCTTTTAGTGACAAAAATGTACAAAAATGTACAAAAATGTAGCCGGTAGATGTTAGATTCGACGACGTTTTGTCGCAGTGGTTACATTAGCCGGTGTGCCGAGTACGTTACGTTAGAGGACGCAGGTTCGAAACATGTCTAACTACGAAGTACAATAATAATTAAATTGAAAACATTATTAACAGGTTACTTGTCTTATATCTGATAAAAATATCAAGACAAAGATTCTTATTAAAAATATTTTAATGAAGAGAGAAAAATATAAAAGTCTGCTATACTCTACATAATATAGTAATAATAATATCTGTGGACAAATTATCACACTACATTAGCCTAGCCCCGTGCTAAGTACCGTAAGGACTTGTGCTACGGGTACTAGACAACGGACAATATAATTAATATATTTCATAAATTTAAGATTTTTATTATAGAAATACATATATTTTCCATACATCCATGATCAAGGCGGGATTCGAACCCACGACTCCTGGCGCAACATTTATACATACAATTGTTCGTAGAAGACGAGATGAAATTACGTACGAGCCCTGATGTAATTTAGGGCTGCAGCAATTCACGACGGCTCTAGGGCTGCCTCTCGGGTAATTAAACCGTGGAAATTCGGAGATTGGTCCGTTTTACTCCGTACCCGACGTACGTACTCTGCTTTCATCTTTGATCTGACTCGTACAGCTCAAATATGTTATTTTGTTCTTTTGACTCTCTGATGGATTTAAAAATATTGTCAATACCAGCGAAGCGATAGATAACGCATTAATGTTGATACGCTATCTAGTCTTTGAGAGTACTGGATGTCAAGTAAATTTCATCAATATGTAACATGATATGTGGATTGTGTCGTTTAAAGTTTTGCACCTGCATATATATTGCTCGTTTGTCCCTCTATACTTTACAAAAAAACTTCTTAGGCATTTCAAAACGATGTTTTCTGCAGAACATCTACAAGGCGCAATAAAAAAATTGAATTATTTAAATCAAACTAACGCTTACAGTTTAGTTATTAAAGTACAATAAAATGAAATTAAATTTCCCATCCATTTTGCCGAAATTCAAATCACAAAGGTTTTAATAAAGTTGCACTTCAAAAACAAACTACAAATCCGTTAATCCGAACAGTATTTTCACTACAAATAAATGTTAAGTGGCGTTATATTATGGGCTGAAGTGGCTGTTAGTTAAATGGAAATATCGCGACTACCCTCGTCCGGGGCGCGTCCTCTTCACCCTTTTAGTGAATAAATGAAACACAATGGAAGAGTTCACGCATCGAATACAGTCTTGAATTCCGAATTAGTTTAGCCTTAATTTGTACAAGCCACTCCAGTAATGGGTTTCGATGCGAAACTGAAGTTGTTTGTATTGGGTTCGGCTGTTTTAGTTCTCGTCCTGTACTTACCTTTTAACAAGTTGGGAATTGTGATGCCATCATCATCGTTGGCTATTTGTATCAGGTTGTTACGATGTTTTGAATGTTAACTTTTTTACGTGTATGATCGTGATAATGATCACCAACGTCCACAGACGTCTCCAACTTTAGAGATCTCGCGGGTGCGCTGCCAGTCTTGCAGAGATGGATGAAGCCCATTTTTTGAAAATCCCCGCCGTGTCGGTTCGGAAACATTGAGGGGAATCAGCTATTCCAAAAAGAAATAGAGTGGGGTACCCATCAGTCTGAGCAATAGTGATATTTTAATGTGTAGGTATAATAGAATCTCTAAATGTAGACATGACACACGACAAAGCAAGCTTCTTCTGTGGGAACTGGAACCTGAGGTAAATAGAAATGGGTGAAATATTGAGAGAGCTGTACTCCAGCTAAACTGTCAATTACGACTAGCGAAGATAAGAGCTGTAAAATGACATGTTTTGTACTCTACTACTGATAATAATAGTAATAAGAGGTAGTGCCACGCTGCTTGCATGCATGTAGTCAAATTGGGCCGGCACGACCGGGGAGGTACCTCTCGCTTACACCGGACCGGGGTAAAGTAACAGCTCTGCTGCCGCGTTTCGTGCGGTGTGTAAGTAGCTGGTGGTCTGTGGAGGTGAGAGGAGGACTGAGGGCGAGGATTGAAATCTTCCTACAATGACAGTATAAATTACAGCCTTTTTAATTTGTTGTCTATTGCGGTTGTAATAACACACACTATGGTAACTTCAAGTTTCTGTATTACAGTTCAGATAAAACCACGTGGCAGGCCGATAGCCAGCGGACCCTGGTGTCCTGTGCGGAGCCCTGACAAGTGGAGAGTGCGATGCATCACGAGCGGCCGAGTTGGCAGCGCGCCAGGCGGCGCCGGGTCACGCGGTCTGCAGCCCGACACTAGTTACACAATGAACTGGATTTGAACCCCACATCGTTTGTGACGTCACGGACTACTTTTTAGTATCTTATTTGGTTTTTTTTATGGTATAAGTCGGAGCCATTTTCATGACTATGGACGCCCGTAGACATCCGCTTAGAGATAAACAGGTGCGCTCTCTACCTCTTTTCTCCTTCCACCTCCATGGGCCACCGGTTACTTACACACCGCAAGAAACGCGATAGCACAGCTGTCACTTTACGCCGGTCACGTGTAAGTGAGAGGTACTCCCCGGTCGTGCGGGCCCAACTCGTCCGCATGCAAGCATGCAGTGTGGCACTACCTCACTATCTCTGTATGCGGTTTGTAAGTAGCCGGTGGCCTGTTGAGGTAGGCCAAGGTAAGAGGGTTACGTATATGCATAATTGGATGTAAATGTTTCCTCTACACTATAAAAAAC
Source organism: Calycopis cecrops (assembly GCA_001625245.1). Classification (NCBI taxonomy): domain Eukaryota; kingdom Metazoa; phylum Arthropoda; class Insecta; order Lepidoptera; family Lycaenidae; genus Calycopis; species Calycopis cecrops. Next base: position 300,231 of record LUGF01041413.1, read on the forward strand.
TATGTTCTAGCAAATTACAACAAAATCTCAAGACCGCTCGCCGAGTCTCCCATGTTTGTATTTTAATTAAAATGAGTTACAGCCAGTCCGGAGCATGCTGTCTCAATTATATAAAAGCAAGATGGGATTTAGCGTAAATTACATGCAGCCACGTCAAAAGGAGTTGCTCTATTTTTATCTGGCTTAGATGAGACTTGTTTACCCCGGGGATTTCATTTTAATTTGTTATATTTCTTTTAAATTTAATTTAGTTCTTATAGACTTTGTTTCATAAAGAGCGAAAAGGATGTTAATTTACACTACAGATTTTTTATTCAAAGTATACAGTTCTATGTTTTGTTAAAGCATTTGAATTGTTTGACGTTGTGTTAAAGGTCTAAGATTCATAATTAGTATTTCGGTATTCACAAGTTGTTGTTTGTCCACTTGTTTTTAATTTTATTAATTACCACAAAATAAATATATTGAATAAAATCACAAGTTTAACGGGTCTTATACTTAAACAGCAACGACTCAAACAGTCCTGTGGCCATGGTTACTGTAACACTTCTGAAACGTAGGTAAAATAACTAAATAAGCCTCGCTAAAATCCATCAAGTTGTTTTATTGTAATAAAACTGATGCTTTTCCAAGTAAATTACACCTGTAATTGAGTTTTTTCGCAAATCTAAAGGCCCAAATTCAAACGTTCGTAATACGGATTGTCTGAAGTGTGACATAAAGTCGAGATGTAGTCCCCAGCCCTCATTACACGAGGCACCGTGACATTGTTAAAAATTTACATCCGAAAGTCGAAAGGTAGCTGCCGTAAGGGCGCCTAAGTACGCGTAATAAGGAAATTGCCAGCCCTGCCAATTTGCTTAAGTGACACCGGGAGCGTTTCACTAAATGACATTCATTAGCTATGGAAACAACTCATTTTGAATATGGAAATTATAAAACATCATATAAACAATACGTTGGTATGTTGTATACTTTGAACAATTGTTTAAGAGTTGATATGTAGGAGTGCAATTGAGAATTTAATATCATTTACAATACAAATACATTTTAATAAAATTAATAAAAGATGGCAAGATGAACTCGATTTATACCTGCGTGATTGGCGAAACGTAGCTCTGGATAGAGGAAATTGGAAAAAAATGGGAAAGGCCCTTGCCCAACAATGGAACACATGATATAGAGCTAAAAAATTTAATAATAAAATAATAATAATATTTAATCATTGTTATTTATACACAAATAATATTATATTGTACACTATCACGACTGCGCGTGCGGTGGAATCCACGGGGCACCGCGTGTTCTATAGGCAAATCCTATTAATGAGTGGTTGGATCGAGATGCTGTTGATGTGGAACAGGCTTGGGGCAAGCTAATTCGTTTGGCGAAGGATCGATACCATCTTAAATCAATGATTGTATCTATGTAATGGTTAAACACATGCAACTGTTTCAAAAGTTGATGATTTGTATTTTATAACGAAAAATATGAATAAGAAAAAATATTTTGTAATATGTATGTTATTTCTTTGCGATAGGTATTGCCCTTCTGGTGATACTAGTCTCACAAGCCACTATACAATATCGACTACGTATATTTGCTACGCATGTTTGTTATGTTTGTTTGCTACGTGTGCTTGCTACTTGTGCTTGCTACTTGAGCGTGCTACGTATACTTACTAAACTATGTGTTTGCTACGTGTGCTTGCTACTTGTGCGTGCTACGTATACTTACTATACTATGTGTTTGCTACGTGTGCTTGCTACGTGTGCTTGCTACTCGTGCTTGCTACTTGTGCGTGCCACGTATACTTACTATACTATGTGTTTGCTACGTGTGCTTGCTACTTGTGCGTGCTACGTATACTTACTATACTATGTGTTTGCTACGTGTGCTTGCTACGTGTGCTTGCTACTTGTGCGTGCCACATATACTTACTATACTATGTGTTTGCTACGTGTGCTTGCTACGTGTGCTTGCTACGTGTGCTTGCTACTCGTGCTTACTACGCGTGTTTGCTACGATTACTTGCTACGAATGTTTTCTACGTGTGTTTGCTATGTTTGCTTAATATGTGTACTTGCACATGTGTATGCTACATATGTTTGCTAAGTATGCTTTCGCTTTCAATAAAAACGTCATCTTTGATTAGTTGACTTCTCTAACGGGCCTACGCTGACGAGCAGGTTAGTTGTCGAAGAAATATGCAGGTTTGTTGCTACGGATTGCTTAAGCTGGTGTTAAATCGTAAAGATGAAATCCATCGACTAGTATTACTTTATTATCTACTATACTTAGAAATTACGTCACTACACTAAGTGAAATATCTAAATAGCTCGTTAAACATTATATAAAATATGTACACGTGTGTTTACAGAATATGTAATCAGAGTCGTCCTTTATTTCCAGGTTTGGAGCGAGACTTCCGTTTTTTTAATGGTCATATAAATTTATTGGTTGCTGAAGAGTCTACACATTATCGATTATCGACGACCGATTGCGCTAGTTGGATGATATAAATGTTGCAAAAACGGTCGCACGTTCGAATCCCACCCAAATCAGTAATGCTACTATTTGTGTTAGAAATGTGTACGATAAAATCTGATATTTATTTTTCCGTTGATAGTATCGATAACACAAGGGGGTGTAAAACTTCACGGATTTTATTACGAATATCTATTGATGTTTGAGTAATAATAAGAGGTAGTACCACGCTGCATACATGCATGTAGCAGTATTGGACCGGCATGACCGGAGTACCTCTCGCTTACTCGATATTGGCGTAAAGTGACAGCCGTGTTGTCGCGTTTCGTGCGGTGTGTAAGTAGCCGGTGGCCCGTGAAGGAAGGATGACGAAGGAGAGTAACGCATCTGTGTTACCTCTATGCGGATGTCTATAGACGTCGGTGGTCATAAAAATGACTCCGACTGCTTGTTTGCCCTATTATACTATTTGAAAAAAATACGAATAGTAAAATAGACTAGTTAAAAGTTGGTCGTTCCTGCGTCACAACTATATTGAATACGTCCATAATACCACTTACTTGCCTGTTAGTGGCAGGAAGTAGTCGCTGTCGGGTGGGAGAGTCCGAGTCTAACAACAACACTACAAAATCTGTAATAAAAACAAACGTTGAACACTCGGAAGATAAAAACAACATCAATTATCAGAATAAAAGCGAATTCACACAGATCTTGGAAACGCAAAAATATCATATCACCAAGACAGCCGTTTAATTAAAGTAAAATATTCATTAATTTTCGCGTCTGCTTATACGGGTATTTATCTGACGGAATTCCTTTTAACAAAGAGCCCTCAAGATTAAATTTCCGGCGGGTCCACTCCGGGCCTTTAATACCCCGTTACAAAGGAGCCCGCTACTAGAATTAGAAACTCCCATTCAGCGGGACTTACCCACTTGCGCCCACTCGAGCCCTGTTTGTCTCGGCCTCACGAGCTCACACGATACATTTCTGTTGTTATTACTTGATGCCCCCACATCTCATTCATTATGTGATTATATTTTTGATAGATTTCAGTATATAACAGACACATTCCCCCTTGTTAATAAACATACAATAACTCTAACCTAGTAATAACCTAGTAATAAACTAACATCTGTCAAATTCCATACTTTTTGTGTTTTTAGGGTTCCGTATCTCAAAGAGAAAAAACGGAACCCTTATAGGATCGCTTTGTTGTCCGTCTGTCTGTACGTCTGTCAAGACCTTTTTCTCTAAAACGCGTGAAGGGATGAAGCTGAAATTTTCGTCAAATACGTAGGTTAGTTTCGTCTTGATGCCTTAAAAAAACCACACTTCTAAGTTAACGCAATAAAAAGTTATAGCCATTTGTGCACAAATTTTGTATGAAAACGCACTTTTTCGAAAATTGATAGGGTATTTCCCTTTGAGCTAGAATTCTGAAATTTGGCAAGAAGTAAGACCTTACAGTATACATATAGGAATAAATCTAAAAATTGGTATATAAAATTTATATCACTGGACAAATCATTACCAACTTATGCATGTTCGTTTCATACTAAATGTATGCAAGCACCCGCATATATAAGTTTGTCAACTTGTCGCACAGAAGTGTAATATTCTCAACGTCTATTACTTTTACTCATACCTCCAGTTCTTACGGAACCCTCGGTGTGCGAGTCCGACTCGCACTTGGCCTGGTTTTTTTTAATATGGAATTTGACAGATGTCAGTTTATTACTAGGTTATTATTTGGAAAAAGTTATTCTATGTTTATCAATAAGGGGGAAAATGTTTAACCACTTTCATTTGTACATGATTACCTCGTGGTCTAGTTGGCATGTTCTACCATAGACGTGAGGTACCGTATCCCTGGTCGGACCAAAAAGTGTTATATCGATTTTTCCATATCTAATAATAGTCCGGAATCAGCGAAGAGCACGTAAGGCCATCAATCCTGCGCCTGACTTCTCTGCGGTCGTGTCGCACTGCCGTCCCATCGGAATATAAGAATGAGGGAGTAGTGAGTGCACTTGTGTGTCCACAAACACTTGTGCACTATAATATGTCCTTTAAAAAATCTCTATATGACATAATCCAGAATATAAAAACAAGGCACTTAATTTAGGGACTTTTGCCTACAATACCAATCAGGCCCATCGTACACTGAACTTATTGTCACAAAATTATTATAAATTATTACCACACCCTCTGGTGAGATAACTAGGATGTGATAGACTGATGTGAAACATCATAAATAGTTGAGCAGCTACTGCTGTCGTGAGCTCTGCTAAGACATGAGTGAATGCACCCGTTGCCATATCAATCCATTTATTTCATTTTCGTTCCGGGCACATTCCATCAACAAGTGATATACGTCTTCCGCAAGTTTATCAATTTGGAATAACTTCTTTTTTTATAAGGAAACCGAAACTTCTAGATGGAACATGGCCATGCTCATTTTGGCCGTGACAAATCTCGGTACAGAAGCAGACTGGTTTTGTATTATTTTATTTTATACCAAATACCTTTACTGTCACATATTGTCAAAATATTCTTTGTATTTAGAGAAGACCAATTTATTATAAAGTACACTAAAACATAAAGTAGCAAAACCTTAACAGGATCTCCAACAATAACTAACAAATATCCAACCCAGTCATCAATATATTCTACATATCACACAAGAGAATGTGTGTTTTCTAACATCGCCCCCATGTTTAATGGCTTCCTAGAGGATATCCCATGGTTATAAATCTCGGGAGCGCGTCCACACGATATCGGGCGGCCGCGGAGACGCGCCGCAAATCACGGCTCGACGCACGTCCGCGGTAATTGAACGTCTCACCGGTGCGCGGCGGCCATGTGTGAGTTATTGCCGATAACTAGGACACACACAAACATACATGTTGCTATATGTATCTCTACCACTCGCCAATAAGGCTGTGTGAGATATAGCATGTGTATATATGTATGTACCTATAGCATCTCTTTTTATAGCTTATGGGGTCTGAGGAGTACTGGGAGCCATTTTCATGACTACTGACGCCCATAGGCATCCGCGTAGAGGTTATACTGCGTTGACCTTTGTCTTCCTCCCTATTCCAAGGGCCATCGGCTACTTTTGTATCGCATAAGCCGTGACAGCACAGCGGTCACTTTACGCGTATAAGCGATAAGTCGGTCACTATCATTTAGGCTAAATCGACATGCACGGAGCGTGGCACTACCTCTTACCAAATGCCTCAAATATCACCTAGTATATGTATCAGTACGAGGCACTGCCACACTGCATGCTTGCATGCAGCCGAATCGGGCCGGCACGGGGAGGTACCACTCGCTTACCCAAGACCGGCGTAAACTGACAGCTGTGCTGTCGCGTTTCGTGCGGTGTGTGTCGTTTGCCCTCCTGTACCCTAAAAAATAGTTACCCGACCCCATCAGCCGGGTAATATGTCTCGTATGCAAATGACTGCGTCCCTCCTACAGCCGTAACGCTTGATGGATGGTGCGAGATGTCGTTACATTTGTCTTGATAACGTGAACAAGCGTTACTTTTTCTGCGGCTTTTTTTACACGTAATAAATATATTTTAAGCGTTCGGGTTTTGTATTCTTGTGTTTTGTGATTTATTGATACAGATACTTGAGAGAATTAACTAGTACACTACTTACTTCTCTCAAGTATCTTGTGTGTATTAAATAGATTCGACGACATAATTCCGCTCCCATAAACTATTCTCTTATCTTCTAAAGCGCCTTATAGAAATGAAATTAAATGTAGTGTGAGTAGTATAACAAGCCAAAATTTACCTATATACATATAATAAAACAGTAGAATCCATATTGTGTCTGTACAATGAATATATTTACGAAAAAATAATTGGGGACGATGTTAAAATAGTATTAGAACACTTTTAATGTTTTTAAATTTTTTTGCCTGTCTGTTTGTCCGTTTGTCTGTTTCTCCGGGCTATTTTTTTTTCCGAAACTACTGGATGGATTCGAATGAAAGGCGCCGTTGAATATGTATTTATTTACGTATACCACTCATTCCCTACAATGACGAAAAATAAATCACAGGGACAAACGTTGAAAGCTGCTTGAGTGGACCTAAGAAGAGGTTGTTTTTCCCAGACCAAGTTTATGTTCCCTTTATACTTTGATTATGATAGAACTATGCGACGCAAACGAAGTCGAGGGCACTAGCAAGTCAGAAGTATTCATTTCTCTCTAGTAACACTGTTTTATTACAACGCTTTTTCACATTCTTAGATTACTCAAAAATCTAAATCCTTCATAGTGTAGGTATTCAAAATGATAGGAATACAAAAGAAAGAAAGAATTTATTTGCACATTTCAATTGCAGAGAAACATTTTACAAAAGAACATATTATTATTTAAGATGGGTGCAAATCGGTCGCAAAATAAAAGCTGTTTAACATATGAAATAGGTTGTTCTTGATCACTACATTTAGAAATAAGACATATAAATGGCATATAATTTTTTTTACTAATGTATTTCTGGTGCGCTTAGTTTTACCCACATACGCCAAAATATATATGATAGCGCTAAATACTAAATATATATACGCCGAAATATATGTTATACATTCAAGCCTTAGTAACAAAACGCAAACACGTTCCATTTGCCATACGGAATCCTAAAGCGGAGGCAATAATAAATTCCCCGTTACCCTTATTCCCTATTTTATTGCCTGTGAAGCAATTTTCATTGCAAATGAAGGCGTAACGCGTTATTCTGGGAGCCACTAGCCGGCGCAAACTACCACTTACGCCTTATTAGATTACAGTTCGCGATGTTATATTGTGTTACTATTTGACGACGGATAGAGCAGTTGGTAACGCAGTGGTTTTATTGTACGTTGTCAGGCATTCAAACCTGGACTAGCCAGAGCACTACCACTTACGCCTTATTAGATTACAGTTCGCGATGTTATATTGTGTTACTATTTGACGACGGATAGAGCAGTTGGTAACGCAGTGGTTTTATTGTATGTTGTCAGGCATTCAAACCTGGACTAGCCGGAGCACTACCACTTACGCCTTAATAGATTACAGTGCGCGATGTTATATTGTGTTACTATTTGACGACGGATAGAGCAGTTGGTAACGCAGTGGTTTTATTGTATGTTGTCAGGCATTCAAACCTGGACTAGCCAGAACACTAACACTTACGCCTTATTAGATTACCATTATTGATGTTACATTGCGTTACTATTTGAAAGATGGTAGTAACGTAGTGGTCGTCTGGTGTTAAAATTTGGACCAAATTTTGGTCACATTGTATCCTAAGTACATGATTTATTATTTTGATTTTAAGTAATTGCAAGAAAAATTTAGTCGATATTGGTGACGAGTAGACCAAACTTTGACGTTTGAGCTACTGTCACTTCGGTGAGACCGGTT
>LUGF01041417.1:1715-12571 GCA_001625245.1 Calycopis cecrops
TCGCACGGGGTGAATGACCCCGTGCGAGGTGTAGCCGCCCGGTACAAAGCATGATTACATTTTTTTGCTATTTCACTTGTTTGAAAAAAGTTTTTCGTATACTTGTAAACTTTTTTAATAGTTTCGGAATAGCTTACACTAATAGTAAGTATATATGGTTTAATTTAATGCCTCTCGCTTTTATCAACCTTGTATAGTACGCAAAAATACTATTATATTTTCAAGACTGAAGTACCTATTTATATTACGAATACCGAAAAATAGTCTTGATGCTCATGCCTCGATAAGCTTTTTTTTAGTTGAACCTGGCCTACCTATGCATTATAAACCTAGTATAAGGGCCCTTTGAGTACTATATTTCATTCCAGCACACTATATTTTTAATGCATATTTTGAAAAGTACTATATTTCCCCGAAGACATGTTGGCAACCCTAGTCGGCACAGACAGGTTAGCTTGGCGCTTACCCAGGTACCTCAGTAAACAGAAAGTTCCTTTTGCATTACAAGGGGGAAAACAAGCAGCCGGAGTCTTGATTAATACCGACACCCATAGACATCCGCTTTGTCACACGTGTTGTCTGCCCTCCCCCCGTCCACGGGGCCACGGGAGTGACCACACCATACGCGACAGTAATGCTGTCACTGCGTGCGCGTATCAAGTGAGCAAGGGTCATCGACCGGGCCCATTTCGGTGCACGTATGGCTTATAGAGTAGTCTAATCTGTCACTATGGCAACAGCCACTAGGTGGCCACTGTTACTGTAAGAGGTAAGAGGCAGTGCCACGCTGCATGCATGCATCCGGATTAGTGATGCGACTCTAGTCATGTTTGTACCCGAGTCACTCGAGTCAGTTTGTTAAACTCGTACTCGAGTGACAAAAATCCTACTCGAGTGAATTTGCACTTGAGTTACCGAGTGAACTCGAGTCACCGAATGAACTCGGCGCACCGAGTGGACCGAGTTCGCTCGAGTGGACTCATCGCGCCGAGTACACTCGGGTCGCCGAGTGAACTCGTCACTCGAGTGACTCGAGTCGCAAATTCCTACTCGAGTCGCATCACTACCGCTTTGGGTCGGCACGACCGGGGAACTCGCCTACACGACATCAGCGTAAAATGACAGCCTTTGCGTTTCGTGTCTAAGTATCCGGTGGCCCATGGATGAGTGAGGAGGGCGTCTGCCTAATCTCCAAAGGAGTCATGAAAACGTCTCCAACTGCTCGTTTGCCCCCTGTCGCCAGGCTGCGGGCCAAGCCGCCTGCCCGCAAGTAGGTACGCCTACACATCTAGAGCGGCGCGACCGAACACAGCTCGAACCAGTAGCCGCAGCCGCACCGCTTGGGCACGCCGCAGTGCAGCACCATGTACTCCGCATGCATGGCGTCCGGCGAGCATATGCATGCGACGATCCGCTTGTTGAAAGCGCTCGGTATGAGGTTGGGGCAGTGGCACGAGCCGGGACCTGGAGATAGAATAAGTACGAGTCTTTCATTTATTCTATTAATATTATACACTAGCTACCGCCCGCGACTCCGTCCGCGCGGATGTCGGTCTTCGCGTGGATGGATTTATTTTTTTTCTACGTATTTTTCCAGGATAAAAAGTATCCCATTTTATGCCCAGGATAATAAGGTATAATTATACCAAGTTTCATCGAAATCGAACCGTTAGTTTTCACGTGATGTCTGAACATACAGACAGACAGACAAAAAATTTTTTAATCGCATATTTGGGTTTGGTATCGATCCAGTAACACCCCCTGCTATTTATTTTTTCAATATTTACAATGTACAGAATTGACTCTTCTACAGATTTATTATATAGTATAGATATATAGATATAGATATAGATATAGCTATAGATATAGATATAGATATAGATGCGAAAGTTTTGTATGTTTGTTTATTTGTTTGTTTGTTACTCCTTCACGCAAAAACTGCTGAACCGATTTTTATGAAATTTGGCACACACATAGAGGGTAACTTGTATTAACACATGAGATAGTTTTTATCCCGAAAAGATGTTCCTGTGGGATGTCATGGGATGATTTTCTATTTTTCACGGGATCGAAATATACGCGGGTGAAACCCCGGAGCGCAGCTACTTTTATTATAAAGCTAAAAAGTTACATTTTCACACGTCATGGGTACACTGTGTAGGTTACGTAATGTTTTATTGTAAGAGTTAGGCTCAACTCACACCGAAAAAGCGGCGAAGGACAGCAAAGCGAAGCGACCCGCCCAGTAAGGACGGCGCGCGGATTCCCGCGACTGCTCGAGAAGAAAGAGTGGTAGATTTTATTGTTGACGTTCAAAAAGTAATTCCTGTAATTCTATTTTGAATAAAAAACTTTTTGATTTTGATTTTGTCGCTGGAATGCTCCAGAAGTCGCGAGAATTCGATAAAAAGTATTATGGTAATGAAAATTAAGTTAAAATTCATTTTTTCATTTTTTTTTCAATTGAAAGTGCGCTCCGCTTCGCTGCCCTTCGCCGCGCTTTCGGTATGAGTTGAGCCTTATTGTAATTACAATGTAAGAGGTAGTGCCATGCTGCATTGCAGCGGAATTGGGTCTGTGGAATCTCCCACATTCGCTTCACCCACGTAAAATGTATCTCTTGACCGCGGGGCAAAGCTAGTAACACGTAACTCGCAAAGTATATAGCCTTCAAAGTGAAAATTTATAGTATGCAACCCTCTAATATATAACCTGCAAAGAATGTAGCCTCTAAAGTACCACCATAGGGTGTAACTTTCAAAGTATGTATACAACCTTCAAAATATGTAACCATCAAAGTTTGTAACCCTCGAATTTACCTTTCTTAATGCTCTTAATGTGGAAGGGGTCGCAGTCTCCCGCCAGGTGGGCCAGCAGCTCTCTCTTCTGGATGCCCGTGACGTGCTCTAGGGGGTCGTGCAGGGTCTTGTGGGTCCTTACGCCGCGGACCAGGGGGGTCACGGCGCGCCTCCACATGCCCTGAACATAGAGTTGCCAGGCTCAAAAATCAAAAAGCCTGATGAAAACAAGCTCTAATTTAGCAGGACATTTAGCCTTGAAAGCCTAACACATTGGCCACAGGGTTTTTAAAGACAAAAACCGGCCAAGTACGAGTCGGACTCGCGCACGAAGGGTTCCGTACCATTATCTACTTACACTACACTGTATAATAATTAATAAGACGAAAAAATTCGAAAAAATCACGTTTGTTGTATGGGAGCCCCCCTTAAATGTTTGTTTTATTTTAATTTAATTAATGTTCTTTAAAGACAATATATATCTTAATATTCTGTGAACATTTCATGTGTCTACCTATGGCCGTTGTCAACATCGAGCAAAAACGAGCAAAAAAATCACGTTTATTGTATGGGGCCCCCATATTCATATTAAATATTCATATTATTTAATTTTTTAGTATTTGTTGTTATAGCGGCAACAGATATACACCATCTGTGAAAATTTCAACTGTCTAACTATCATAGTTCATGAGATACAGCCTGGTGACAGACGGACGGACGGACGGACATCGGAGCCTAAGTAATAGAGTCCCGTTTTTACCCTTTGGGTACGGAACCCTAAAAATGGTAGTATTGTTTTTTGCACTTATTATTATTATTATTCTTTTGAGACTTACACTAACAAACACACCCCCGCGAACTTTATGGTAAACTCAGCAAAATCCGGACAGGCCGACCTAGTGTATTGTTTATTTAACTTACTTATTTTTATATACACTCAGCAATATAATATTGCGACGTTTTATAAATAGGTGTCATATAAGTGTGACAATTTCAACAACGTTTCAAATTTAGATTATAATTAGTTATTTTATTATCATTCTTGTAAAAAGTTTTCAGTTAATATGCTTATATTGCATTAAAAAGCTTGAAAGGCGTTGTGATCTGTGGTATAATTCAAAACACGTATTTTATATTCTGAACATTGTTATATCTAAATGTGTATTATTGATTTTAGAATATTATTATGTTATATGGAAATTAAGTGTGCGCGCAAACACTCTTTTTTATTTATTTATTTATTTATTTATAATTTATGTACACAGGAAATTATCAAATGAAAATAATACAAAAAAAAAACTAAGAATACAAAGGTTCAACCTATTCCAAATAGAAATTTCTTCCAGTTGACCTGACACAGGAGAACCAGATACTTTACAACAGTGTCGGGTGTACACGGTAATTAAATATAAATTTAAAAATTTGGCTTTAAATTAAAACACTATACAAACATATAGATAAATACTTAGATAAATACATACTTATTTAAATACATAAATACATACATACATACATATGCTTATATGGTACTATTTTAGGTGATATATGTCAAAGATAGATGTTTAGATAGATAGTCTAGAAGTGAGAGAGAAAAAAAATGCTCACACTGTGTTGTGCAAATACTCTTTAACTCTCGTCTTAAAAAATCCGAGTGTTTTACAATCCCGTATTTCATACGGCAAGGAATTCCATAGTCTGACAGAAAGGACAGTGAAGGAGTTGGAGAAGTAATTCGTTTTGTGGATAGGTATTTCTAGAATAGTGCGTCTATGAGATCGGCAGAACGAATCCTCGAGATGGGCAAGAGAGAAATGAGAGCGTAAATAGGAAGGAGAACAGGGATTGAAGAGAACGTTGAAGAGGAGACAAAGGATTCTGAAATTTTTACGCTGACGTATAGGCAGCCATTTCAATTCCTTGCGAGCCTGGGATACGTGATCATATTTTTTTAGTCCAAAAATAAAGCGAATGCACAGGTTCTGCAAGCGCTCTAATTTATTTAAATTTTCTTCTGTCACATCCAAGCAAGCAGCATCTGCATAATCGAGAATCGGCTGTATTAGTGTTTGTGTTAAGGTAACTTTTATCGAAAAAGGCAAGAAATATTGAAGGCATTTTAGCGAATGCATAGAATGGTGTATTTTGCGACTAATTTCATTGATGTGAGAATTCCAAGATAGATTTTTATCAAATATTACCCCTAGATTCTTTGCCGATTCTGTGTACTTAATCAACTCTCCACCTAATTTTACTGGGGGGAGAGCATTTACGTCAAGAAGTGGTCGAATACGTTTGCTGCCGATGATCAACGCTTTGGATTTTGCTGGATTGACAAGAAGTCCGAAAGAATTGGCCCATTCATTTATCAGATTTAATTCCTCATTAATACATGAAATCGTAACATTTGCATCGTAAATTTTAAGATGGCGATAAATTTGTAGATCGTCTGTGTATAAATGGAATTTTGAGGAAAATATATTTGTAAGAGAGTTAATAAAGACAGAAAAGAGAAGAGGAGAAAGAACACCATCTGGAGTAACGCCCGCGGTAAGGTTACTCCAGGCAGAATACATATCATTGACCTGTATTCGCTGTGATCGGCCGTGAAGATAGGAACTAAACCAGGGTAAAGCAGAAGAAGAGATATTAATAGATCGTCAAATAGAGAGAAGTATGTCGAAATCAATAGAGTTAAAGGCGTTGCTGAGAGGACAAGAATTGTTAGAGATTTATTCTCCATGGCACTGTGAATATCATCTGTCACGTTAATAAGCGCAGAGGTTGTACTACATCCCGGACGAAAACCCGATTGCAGGGGGTTAATGATGTCATTAGTGTATAGGAAAATAGATAGCTGCTTATGAACAATATGCTCTAGAGCTTTGGAGAGGAAAACTACTAGAAGACAAGGAATGGTTAAATACATGAGTTAAAATAGGCAATAAAAGGGGAAGAATCAGTATAATCATTTTGGAGCATAGTTTGTCACACCCGATAGCAGAAGAAGTAATAGAAACAATGGCTTCTTTGACCTCTAGCTCGGTGACGGTTTTACAGTTTTAATTTTGGTGGTAGTGTCTAATGTAATAGGAGGTCTAGCAAAGTGACTATTTAGGGCATTAAGATCAAAGTCATTAGGCGAGATGACAGTAGTTTTACCAATTCCCACAGATCTAAGGAATTTCCATACGTCTGCTGTGCCGCGGTTACAGAGAGAAGAGTAAAAATAACGGCGCTTGGCATCGCGGCATTTGCTGTTACAACGATTGCGTAATAATTTATAATTATTCAAATTGCTTTCTGTGGGAAAACGCTTTAATTTCCTTTTAGCTCTGTCTCTCCGAAGCATACATTCTTTAATTTCGTCCGAAAGTCAAGGGGCAGGGTTGTGTTTTATTTTTACTTTTCTTAGAGGCGCATGACGATCGTAAATATCAAGGAATAGAATTTAAACATTCTACCTTTTCGTTGATACTGGAACTATCTATTACAGGAGACCAATCTATGTGTTTGGTGTCGTCCTCTAAAGCTTGTATATTAATTTTTACTAGTTAGTTATTTTTACTAGTTAATTATTTTTATAGTTAGTTATTTTTACTAGTTTAATCATGATTCTAATTTCTACTACTTACAGAGAGGCACTTGAATTTTATCTGATTTAGACTAATTTGTAAGTTGTAAAGATTTTACATATTGGTGTAGTATTTGGATACTTAATTGAATCAATTAATAATGTCGACCTAGCGGATTTCGGCTAAGGCGACCTTCAAATATATAGACGAGCATCTGCGCAGGACACAATATAGTGCCGAAGTGTGCGCGCAAACACAAGTGCACTCTCTATTCCCTCACTCTCATATTCCGATGAGACGGCAATCCGACACGACCGGAGAGAAACCAGGCGCAGGACCGACGGCTTAACCTGCGCTTCGGAGCAAGGAGGTGGAACACTGCCAACTTTCTGACTCCGGACTGTCATTAGAAATTGAAAAATCCCAATAACAATTTTTCGTCCGACCCGGGATTCGAACCCGGGACCTCTCTTACCACTAGACTACGAGTCAATCGTCAACTATATTATATTCTCCACTATAACGTAAACTGACTGAGCGAGGTCCTTCTTTGGGTGGTGGTTTTATTGTTGACTGGCTGGTGCCTGCGACTACATTCGCGTAGTAGGTATAGTAATATTATAATCAAAGTGATTAGTTATTGTTTGCTTGCAGTGTGCCGAAATTCTGATTTCCCGTAGGAATGGGCGATTTTACCGCAGTAATAAGTGTTTGTGATGTTGACCAGGCGTAGTATACTACTCTATAAAAAGTTTTATTCAAATTCGTCTAGTAATTTCGGAGATTAGCCCGGACAAAGAGACAGGCAAAAAAATTAAATTTATTGAAAGTAGAACACTTTTGGCTAGTGCCACACTGTATGCTTGCATGCAGCCGAATTGGGCCGGCACGACCGGGGAGGTATCTTGCATACACGAGACCGGCGCGGCGTAGTGACAGCTGTGCTATCGCGTTTCGTGCGGTGTGTAAGTAGCCGGCGGCCCATGGGGGTGGGAGGAGAAAGGAGGGCAGCGCATCTGCTTTGCCTCTATGCGGATGACTATGGGCGTTGGTAGTCATGAAAATGGCTCCGACTGCTCGTTTGCCCCCTATACCATAAAAAAATAAAAAATGATGACACGTACTACACAAAACCCTCTATAAATCAGGGTGTCCTGTATTTTTAACTGAATTTAGGCAAGTTTTTGGGTTTCTCGATTTGATGATCTGTCAATCCTACGATGCCCTTAATTACCCACAAAAGTTAAATGACCGAAAATCTAATATGTATTTCAGTACTTATATCTGTATCTAGATATAAAACTCAAAGGTGACCGACTGAGTGACATAGTGCTCTAAGACCCCGTCCAGATTGAGCGAATTACGTGCGTATTAGGCCTGACTACAAACAATTTAACGAGGTGGTCGGGTTTCAAGTCACTCAAAATTTCACACACGTAGTTAGTAAATAGTAATAAATATAGTTCAGTACTTTTTTATTATATTTAATGTGCAACATAATAATGTAAAAAAAGAAAGACATAAAAAAAGAAACACGACTCGTGAGGGCCTTGAACCCCCACCACCTCGTTAAATTGTTTGTAGTCAGGCCTAATACGCGCGTAATTCGCTCAATCTGGACAGGCTCCAACAGTGTACAGCCCAAGCCACTGGACGGATCGGGCTGGCATGCAGGTAGATGTTATGACGTAGGCATCCACTTTTTCTTTTCCACACACAAGGATTTTTAGAAATTCAACCCCTAAGGGGGTGAAATAGGGTGTTGAAGTTTATATGGATTTCTTAGAAATTAACGGGTGAAAACCGCGGGGCACAGCTAGTCTTAAAATATATGTACTTCCCCTGCCGTTCTTAATTCGGCCGTTACGCAGTTAGTGTTGCATTTAAAACAATAGGCTCGTTGTTGAAGTTCTATGTAGGGCTGCCAACCGTACTATAATATAAAGGGTTATTTTTTGGTCACCGGCCAAATTTTGAAATAAGGAGGTAGACATAATTCCAAGACTGTGTTTTAAATTTTACCGTCTAATTTTAATATTTTATTAAATAAAAATCGATCTGAAAAGGTCCTTAAAAATACATCGAATTGTTGTTCTTACACGAAATGTATCGACTTCAAGGTCAGTGACGTTGGCCTACCGTGAGTCGCGAGTGTGATCCACGTGGTGACCAAGAAATTTGTTTTACAACATGGGACAAAGTAATTGTATCTAATTATTTTTGAATATTTTTTATTTCATAAATCGAATAGTATTATTGATTCTGAACCAAACCTGAAAATTTGGCCGGTGGTCAAAAAATATCCCTTTATAGTATTGTACTATATATAAGGTTGTTGTTGAAGAAATATATAGTACGCAAAAATACTTTATTTTCAAGACCTAAATTTTTATTTATTGGTGCTCATGAGCTTTTTTTTTAGTTGAACCTGGCGCGCCTACGCATTCTAAACCTTGTATATGGCCCTCTGAGTGAGTGATATTTGATTGCAGTACACTATAATTTTTAATTCATATTTTGAAAAATACTTTATTTCGCCGAAGAAATGTTGGGAACCCTGGTTCTATGTCAAGATTATGCAACTCCCCGGTTAGCCTTTAGTCCGCGGCTGCGCCCCCGGCTTTTGACTCACGTATAAAAAGCTCTTCGGCTTTATTTCGGCACAGTCAAATTTAGACCTCAGCACAAACTACACAGAAATGGCATTCAA
Source organism: Calycopis cecrops (assembly GCA_001625245.1). Taxonomy (NCBI): domain Eukaryota; kingdom Metazoa; phylum Arthropoda; class Insecta; order Lepidoptera; family Lycaenidae; genus Calycopis; species Calycopis cecrops. The sequence goes on from LUGF01041417.1 coordinate 10,796, forward strand.
GGTAATGTTTAAATTAAATTAGTAGCAAGTGATTATAGAAATAGGCCTAATAGAATTCAGTAAGAGGTAGTGCCACACTGCATGCTTGCATGCAGCCGAATTGGGCCGGCACGACCGGGGAGGTACCTCTCGCTTACACAAGACCGGCGTAAAGTGACAGCTGTGCTGTCGCGTTTCGTGCGGTGTGTAAGTAGCCGGTGGTCCATGAAGGTGGGAGGAGAAAGGAGGGCAGCGCATTTGTATAGTTTCTATGCGGTTGTCTGTGGGCGTCGGTAGCCATGATAATGGCTCCGACAGCTCGTTTGCCCCCCTTTACCATAATAAAAAAAAAAGGCCCATGGAGGTGGGAGGAGAAAGGAGGCCAGCCCATCCGTATAGCCTCTATGCGGATGTCTATGGACGTCGGAAGTCATGAAAATGGTTCCGACTGCTCGTTTGTGTTCCTATACCATAAAAAAAAAATAGATAGAAAGAGGTAGTGCCACGTTGCACGCTTGCATGTAGCTGAATTCGGCCGGCACTGGGAGGTCTCGCTTCCTAGATACCGACGTAAGCTGTGCTGTCGCGTTTCGTGCGGTTTCCTCTCTCTTCCGATTTCTCGTTTGCCCCCTTGTACTACGCGAGCGGGGAATTTCTTGCTCCCGTGATACCGCTGGACGGCGATAGCTATGCGCGTTTTGTGCGGTGTTTCTGGAGAAACCTCGAGTGTAACTTTGTCCGGATGTGTATGGGCGTATTCATCAAAAGCTTCAACAGTTCGATTAGGCCCTAAATGCATATTATTAACAAAAATCTCTTCAAAGGCAGGCGTAGGATATTTTAATTTTGCTATCGTTTTTCTATTCATAATCATAGCTTTCAAATGGATGGAATTTTACGTTACAACTAGGATGTCAGTCCTTAATTACATTGATTGTGATGTGTTATATTTTTCTGCTTTAAATATTAGATAAAATTTGAAGTCGGTTTTGTTTTTTCTACTCTTTGGTTTAAATTTTTGCAGTTAAATGTTAAAACTTTCAAAGACAGCACGTGGCAGTATACTTTTTGTTTTGTTATCTATATCTATCTATAAAATAGCTGCGCCCCGCGATTTCATCCGCGTCGATCCCGTGGAAAATCATCCCATGGCATACCATAGGAACATTTTTTTGGGATAGAAACCAGCCGTTTTTGCGTGAAGGAGTAACAAACAAACAAACATACATACTTTCGCATTTATAATATTGATAGAATACGTGAAGCAAAAACTTTAGGAACATTTTTTTACGAAAGTTGAGCGGACGGAAGAGTATGAAATTTGGCACCCTTATAGTTTACGTGTAAGAGAAGAACAGAACGCTAATATTTTTTAATAATAAAGTTTTTATAGTACTTTAATTTAATAAATAAAACTTTACACACACTACCATGCATTTGACACATTGATACATAAAATACACGTAGTTATTGATGAAGTTTTCTGAGTCTTTTGCAAGTTGATTGATTGTTTCGAAAACGAACTTAAAAACACCGTATGCGTATGCAGCATCTTTATAACAATAAAAAAATTATTTCAGCTCGTGATCCTGGCTTGCGCTATCGCCGCCGTTCAGGCCGGCATAGTGTCGCCCATCAGCTACGCCGCGCACCCGGCGCCGCTCGCATATGCGGCCGGCCCCGTCGTGCACTCCGCGCCGCTCGCATATGCGGCCGCCCCCGTCGTGCACTCCGCGCCGCTCGCATATGCGACGCCCATCGCCAAGGTCGCCGCCGTCGCCAAAGTGGAAGAGTACG
>LUGF01041421.1:0-67759 GCA_001625245.1 Calycopis cecrops
GGCACGACTGTTGAGAGGTACTCTCGCTAACACGACTGCGGCGTAACATGACAGCTGTGCTGTCGCGTTTCGTGGGCTGTGTAAGTAGCCGGTGGCACATGTAGGCCTTGTATAGCATCTGTGCAGATGTATGTGGGCGTCGGTATCACGAAAATGGCTCCGACTGCTCGTTTGTCCCCTTATACTAAAAATAATATAGCAATTATATTATTATTATTATTTTTTTTGCTATATTAGCAATATAGCAATAAAAAATAATATGGCCAAATGTATGTGTATATATGTCCATGTGTGTATATGTCTATGTAAGAATTCGTATATTTTATGCTACTATATTATATAAACTCTATATATATGTAAATTCAAATTTATTATATATGTCCATTTACTTATTTATCAATGTTTTGCTTAGAAAGTGCACTTATCTCCCCCTCCTTCCTCATCACTGTCTGGACGTCACAGAATATCGGTGTTGGGAATATCCCGGTGTTATTCTCAACTTCCAAGCCGAGTGACGCTCCTATTCGATGCAAAATAGCAAAAAAGTCACATCACTGTGTAAATTTCACCCGTGTTCGCTTTTTTTTATTTTTCTTTCTTACTTTTAATTCTCATTCTTAGCTTATTAAGTGTATTGTGTATAGAATAAGTGTGTGTATAAAATTTTGCATTGAATAAAGTTCTATCTATTTATCTATCTATCAATTATGCTAACGCACTGAGGCGTTAATGTATTTTTAAAACAATTAATTATAATTACAATAAATTAAATCTTCGCTGATAAAAGGTTATTAATGACACCACGCATTCGCAGCCATTTAGCCCTTGCACGCGACACGCGTCTGGTTTATTTTTAGCGCCTATATCTTCCCCTATGACGTCAATGCTGACATTTGGGCCATATGATGTGGTGGGCTAATGGCAAACGTGAATACAGTTGAAACTGTTAGATAACCTTATCAATGTACATCGATTTACGAAAGTTACAAAATGTCTTTGAAAGAAAATGTCATGTCATTTAGATTTAACAGGCCACCTTAAATTTTTAATTATTGAATAATATAAGAATTATTGTTTGATATAACAACATATGTTATAAATGATTATAAATGAATGGCTAGAATATATCTTCCAATCCATCAATACAGCTAAAACATCATTAATTATATTTTCTGCCAAAAATAAAAGATACCCATTTTCACCTCTTTGACGATTAATAATGATGTATTACAACGCTTTACTCATGAAAAATACCTTGGCTTCTGGTTAGATGACAAACATAATTTTAATATACACATTAACCACATTAAAACAAAGTTACAATCAATATTACATTACAAAAGTTTCCACTTGCATACCCCCAAGAATCCGAAACATTTTATATATACTCATTAGTAAAATCACAGATTTAGATTTAGAATATTTAATTCAGGTATGGGGACCAACTACAATTTCAAATATTAACCCTTTACAAAGACAAAATCTAAAATAAGACGATAAAAACTCTATTCAGTTATGACTATTTTACCCCGATGATACAACTTTATACTCAAACAAAACTAATGAATATATCACAACTTTACATATACAGTACTTGCATTTACATAATACATGCATAAAAAAGATTAAGTCAATTTCTATACAATCTGAAATAAAAATTTTTGAAACATCACATGCTTCGAAATTAAGAAATAAACATAAACTGCAAATTGACAAAGTAAAGAACCAATAACGACAAAAAACAATTCTATTTGAAGGAGCATAGTTATTCAAGAAATTGCTAAATGAAATAAAGCAATGTGAAAGTATAAAAATATTTAAAACTGAACCTAAAGATTATATTTTATCCTCGCCATAGTAACTAAAGAATTTCTATACCTATCTAACGGCCCAGATGTAAAAAAATCATTGTATCTCATTTTAGGTGAATTGCAAAATTCTTATGATAAATAAAGTTTCTTTAAACCTATGTTAGATAGAACTATTTTTTTTATATCTAGAAATAGCAATGTTAACGACAAACAGATAAACTTAAATTATGAACTAATCAATGATGGTGCTCATGTAGATATTTTTTTTCATAGATGACCAGAAAAAAAGCAAACTTGTGTAATGGCCAAAAGCCTATTTAATTAACTAATTTCCTTGTTTAGATCTGAAGAGAAAACCATACACATATGACGGTTGTAAGAGACAATATTATTAATGTTACTAGCTGTACTCCACGGTTTCACCTGCGTAAATTTCGGTCCCGTGGAAATATCGAAATGAAAAATAGATGTTTTCCGATTCTCAGACCTACCCGATATGTACACAAAATTTCATGAGAACTGGTCGAGATGCATCGGAGGAGTATGGTAACTAACCTTGTGACACGAGAAATTTATATATAAGATTATATAATGTATATAATTAGTATTGAAACTTCCCGTTACAGTTCAAACGTCCATGGCCCTAATACAATATCCACTGTTTTGTTTGGAATTAGCTCGGCTCGTCCAGTTGCAACATTGATACATTAACTGTATTATTAAGGTACAGACATGTGGGTACAAACACTGTTAAATTATAGAAAACAGCCAGTGAGTTCATAACGAACCACAGTGTTTTTTAGACCCTAAAATCGGACATCCTCATTTTATTCGGGCTTTCGATAGAACACTTTATTACAAATATAAGACTAAAACTCCCGCGAAAATCACTCCAACAGTTGTCGAGAAATCTTAATTTAAAATTTTGGTCCCGTTTTCCGGAAAGTTTAAAAAAATAATAATTGTGGCGAATGTGATATTCACAAGAAATGCTTTATTGAGTCGAAAGATACATTATTTAGCACAATTATCAACCTATTCTGGTTGTGCCAGAGGGCACCTATTCGGAGCAAAAAATTATTTTCATATTTTCGTTAGGATTTTTTTTCGGCGCATGGCTACAGTATTAGAAGCTACAACTCAATTTCAATTATAGCTCAAATATATTATGAATAGTATCCCAAAAAAAAAACCATCTTCAAATTCCGTGGCTAAAGAGAGTTAGGTATATATGATTGAAATTTACGGGACACCACATTTTTTACGGGACATTTCCAGGCTAGCGAAATAATAAAATTAAGTGTAATTTTTGCCCAACTGCTACAAAAAGGAGGGTAATGTTTTTCAAGTATATGTATGTATGTATATATGTATGTATGTATGTAAGTATGTATGTACCTATGTAGATTTATATGTTCCCTGCTACAGCCTGAACGGCTGGAAGGATTTTAACGTATGTGGTGTCGTTAGATTCGCCTTGATAGCGCGAGTGACAGACACTAGGTAGATAAGAAAAATAAAAAAACAAATTGGAAGATTTCGAACCCCATATTGTGAGAAAAAAAAATCCTAACGAGGGTGGACCCCTTCCTGTGCCACATGTAGTTTTTCATCGGAATATGATGTAATTAAAACACCTATCTTTCGTAACAATTGCACAAACCAACGATTACATAATTTATGCCTGTTATTGGCATTTTCTCATCTGTATTGGAACTCGTTGTATTGTGGCTGTAAGCTTCCCTAATAAGTTAATTATTATATAATATTAATTATATAATGGCTGTAAAATGAGGATGTCCGATTTTAGGGTCTAAAAAAACACTGTGCGAACGCAAAAATAAAATATATTAACCAATTTGGTACAGTCGTTCGATCTTACGGGCTTACCAACATTTGGGGGGCTCTATTTTTATATAAATAGATATCTTTAATTGACCTAAAGTGCTTGGAAAGAATACAACTTCGGTGCGGAAATCTAAATTACTAGTTGGTACATTTGGTAGTTGGTGGAAGTGTCAATGGCAGCTCTTGCTCTCAGGGTGCTACCATAAAATATCCGGTGGCCTATTGGGTGACATGACGTGAAGGAAAGCAACACTATTTAAATTAAATGTGCGAATGTTAATGGACGGCATCATAAAATGGGTCATAAAATATATAGAAAATATGCACAGAGATAGATATAGGCTAAGAAATAGAAAAAAAAGGAAGAAGAATCGACGCTATAGAAAAACACATACCAAAACCTAGTTCCAAGGTTACTTATACTACACAATAGTGCTTCCTAGAGCTACAATGACGTATCATTACTATAATTTGTGTAATCATTACGCGGCACTGCATTTATCACGAGTGTACAAACAATGTAAAGTTATTTTACGTGTATTTATCGTAACTCATTTACGGCAATTATCCAACCAATGACGTAAGCGACATGCAAGTTTCAAAGGTATAGCAAACATCAAAGCTGTACATTAAAGTCTGACGTATTATTAATAATGGTCTCGTACTCATATGAAATTTCAAAGGAAATACTGTTAAGACGCTTGTGAACAAACTTATGTTGTAAAAGATGACAGTTAATATTTGGAGATGTGATTCTTTTATTCTCTTTTTAAATATCCATAAATACGCTTTTGAAGTGCCCAGACAGCGAATCAACGGATTGTATAAAGCATCTCAACCTCTGTATCGTCAGTTAGTCTTATTTCCTTATTGGTCTTCAAAATGTCAGCTTGAATGGCGCCTTTAGGTTCTCAGTAAAAGTTTATACATATTATCCTTTACTTTACCTAAATATCAAATAGAGGGGCCTTCTAAGCCAATACATCTTTAATCCTGCAATACCAGTCATTTAAACCGGGAATGAATTTTTTTTTGTTTTTGTTGCATCTGCAAAGTTGTTTTACCGTATTGTTCAATAATAATTGTTGCAGTTGCAACATAGATGGGAGAAGCAACCATTGGTGTACGATCCAAACTTCAATGTTTGTTCATGCTTATTAAGCCTATCATATATAAAATGTGTACTAACACGAACGTTCATACATTTAACGTATTAAGATTTAATCCTGCGATTTATGTACCATAACTCCTGTTTATAATCCATCTTCGAAGCGCGGTATTAACGTAATCCGATGATTAATGTAAATTAAACATCTACAAACGATACATATCAAATCAAAACATTTCCTTGTAAACACAAGTGTGAAGCCCACAGCCGCGCTGTCTGCAGACTTTATTAAGTGGCTTAAAGCCAAAATACATACAGGAGCATGATTTTTGTACGATGTACAAATATAGCAATATCGAGTCAAATTTGTATTCATAACAGCTGAATTGTAATAAATCTTTTGAATTTTAAGTTGTTCAAGAAATATTACAAAAATTTTTACAATATCTTCTTTAGTTTCCAAAAAAGAAAAAAGAAATCAATGTATGGAAAAATTTGTTTCTCACATTTTGATACCATTGTTCGGTAATTTAGTAGAGTTTGTTATTGAGTTGGTAAAATGTTTAAATACCTACAATGCTTTTATCGCATTAATGCAGAAATACTTAACAAATAAGCACTGCTCTTTCATATAATTATACCATATTTAATTGGATACGTTCAAGTACCTAATTTATTCTACAATATGCCAATTTCAGTATCTAGAAAAGAAATATGGAGATAAATATATTTTCATAAAGTTGCTCACCACTTGCAGGAACTGCGAGTTGCAATAAACTATAAATATGTAAAATTATATATTGTCATAATACCTAATCATATCGTAAATATTGTATCGATTCTCTAAACCAGCTCGCCTTTCACTGGGCCTGCCCATTGCACAATTTGTATTAACATAGGGATTTCCAACATAGAGGAAATCTTAAGTAAAATATTTGTAGATTTTTTATTTTTTTTTTTCATTCTGTCTAATCTAAATAATAAAATATATTTTAACGTCTTAATGCCTCCTAAGGCTGCTCAGCTTACCAAACAAGTGAATTGTTACTCAGATACAATAAAACTTCATCATCATCAGCCTGTTGCAAACCATTGTTGGACATAGGCCTCTCCCATAGCACACCACTGGCCTCATACTTCGGCTAACCTATCTCTTCCCGCCCACAGCTTTGCGTATGTCGTTGCTCCAGAGTCACGGGGTGTCCTACACCATGTCCTCCAATAAATCTTGTAACGCGATTGCTCCCAGCCCTGGACAGAAGACAGAAGAAGACAGAAGGCAAATCAAGATTAGAATTCAAATTTTAAACTCGAAATTCACTTTATATAATTTCTACGTAGTTAATGCATATCTCCATAATATTTGTGTAAGGCATTTTCTCTTCCTGACTTAGACGCTTCCGTAAACAAGATCACAAATGTTACTATTACCTTCACGCTATTTCTGGTGCGACTATTTAAAGATTTAACATTTAAACAAGGCCCTCGGATATAATTGGAACGACATTTTTGGCAACGATTGCGAAAGAAATGGTAGATATATTATAAACGTATGAAAGTATATTCGATTTTATGATTTTAGTGCTTCGAGTATCACAACTATTGGATCTCAACTGAGAAGGATTTAGTAAGAGGTAGTGCCATGCTGCATGCATACATACAGTCGAATTGGGCTGGCACGACCGGGGAGGTACCTCTCGCTTACACGACACCGGCGTAACGTGAAAGTAGTGCTACAGTGTTTCGTGCCGTGTGTAAGTAGCCAGTCGCCCATGGAAATGGGAGGAGGAAGGAACGCATCTGTATATTCTCTGTGCGGATGTCAGTGGGTAGTCATGAAAATGGCTCCGACTTCGCATTTGATCCCTTATAGGTACTGTAAAAAAAGGAGAACAATAGGTATGCATACGTATTTCCTTAAGGCATAAAAAATTGTCAATTTTTAGGGTTCCGTATCTCAAAGAGATAAGAAACGGAACCCTTATAGGATCGCTTTGTTGTCCGTCTGTCTGTACGTCTGTCAAGACCTCTTTCTCCGAAACGCGTGAAGGGATTAAGCTGAATTTTTTGTCAAATACGGAGGTCAGTTACGTATTGATGCCTTGAAAAAATCACAATTCTAAGTTTCGCAATACAAAGTTGTAGCCATTTATGCACAATTTTTGTATGAAAACGCACTTTTTCGAAAATCTATAGGGTCCTTCCCGTAGAGCTAGAATTCTGAAATTTGGCAAGACGTAAGACCTTACAGTATACATATAGGAATAAATCTGAAAATTGGTAAATAAATTTTTATATCACAGGAAAAATTATTACCAACTTATGCATGTAGTTCGTTTCATACTAAATGTATGCAAGCACCCGCATATATAAGTTTGTCAACTTGTCGCAAGGAAGTGTAATTTTCTCAACGTCTATTACTTTTGCTCATACCTCCCGTTCCTATGGAACCCTCGGCTTGCGAGTCCGACTCGCACTTGGCCTGGTTTTTTTCCGGTAGCCTCGGAACAGGACGCTGAACTCCGCAGCTTGCGATAGTCTTCATGGGGGTTTTTTATCGCTAAAATGTTCGATAGACATTATAACCATTTTCCGGTTAAAAAAAGTGAGAATTAAATTATCAACGGCAAAGCATTAAGATCGAGGCCAGTGGCGTGCTATGGGAGGTCTATGTCCAACAGTGGACTGCAATAGGCTGATGATGATGATGATGATGATGATGAAAGCACTCATCATAGTTTATCGTTTGCTATCTAAAAATCTTCGGGAACACGATTATTTGAATAACACAAAAATATGTTATAAAATGTTGAAAAAATGATAAATATACATAAAAATGTTAGATAAAAATATAAAAACAAACTAAAAATATAAAGACACACAAATAGACAATACTTACTCAGAATAAAAACCTTAAATCTAAAATTAAACTTCCTACATTTTACATTTATTATTTCTTATAAACGACATTATGTTTGCCAACTCTACATTGATATTATACGTTACGATTATATCGAGTAGTAATTTATACAACGGTGTCAGTTTTACGACGCATATAAAAGTAATATTTGAGTGCCAGTGGATTTATTGGACTTTTATTTGATACAAAATGTTGTGTATGGCATATTTCTGAGTAGGTATATATAAAGTAACGAGCGGTTGCAAAATTTGCTTATAGAAAGATTATTATAATCCTAGTTGACCTGACAGCCGTTGTCTTGTCATTATTGTAAAAAAATGTTGTCATGGTAAGGTGTAATGTTAATTGTCAATCTGCTATTTTGCCCCACAGTAATGTGTTTCAAATCGAGATACCGACCGCGGCAAAATATATAATATATATAAATTATAGCCATTATGTTACCGAGGACTAATACCTATAGAACAAAAATTTTCATTAAAATCCGTGCAGTAGTTTTTGCGTGAAAGCCGCACAAGACACAGACAAAATGACGTCTTCTACAGTTTTATTATACGTATGGATTATAATGATTGCCTTGGATTTGATGACACTTTAAAGGAAGTGGCGTGGGATGACGTGATTTCAAAGTCCGCTTGGCGACATACCTGTCTTTAATTGCTAGTAGATAGCAATTCAATTCAAATTTTCGTCTACAACTAATAGCCGAAATTTTGAGGTATGTAAGCTAATATTTTAAAGACAAATTAGGTGATTTTGTCATTCACCTTCTAAAAAGTTTTTCATCTCATAAAACTACACACAGAAAGACAACCAATTTGGTTGTCTTTCTGTGTGTAGTTTTATGAGTTCTTGAATGGTTTGTAAAGATAAATGTACCCTGTAGGAAAGCGGCACTGGGTTTTCCAACAGTTTAGGTCTCTTTCCAGAAGTGATTTGGTGAGCCCACTAGGCGACATATATAATAATAGATAAATATAGATAGATAAAATAAAATACATATATAGCAAACATAATAATAGATCTAAATTCACTTTTTGAAAAAGACACAACTTTTTCATAATTATTTTGTGAGTACAGTTTTGGACTATATCTTGTATTAGTTTTTTTTAATAGTATATAGGGGGCAAACGAGCAGTCTGAGACATTTTAATGACTTCCAACGGCCACAGACATCCGTATAGAGTTTATTCAGATGCGTAGCCCTCCTTCCCCCCACCGGCTGCATACACAGCGCGACATCACAGCTGTATGTTGCAATCTATTTGAGATATTCTTGTTAATATTATCTAGTTATTTCCCCCTTTAGACCATAGATGTCAGAAATAAACTTTAGATATTAATTATTTTAGTTTTCATTTGTCATGTAAAATTTGACATAATCGGTTTGTATACTGAACTATGTAAGTTATTAACAAATCAAAAACAAAAGATCATTTAAAGAAATAATTTGTTTTACGAAATCCTTTTAACATCTCTGTAATTAATAATGATTATGAAACGGATAAGGCCGGAGGCCGGAGGATTTTTTTAACCTCAAATATTATCATACAGACGTACGTACGACGTCAAAGTCAGTAAGATAATATGTTACCTATTGTAAGTTCTATTTTACAATAAAGATAATTATTCCAATTTTTATATCATACAAGCTTTTATGGGTAGCTATAATATGACACCTTTTTATGATATAGGGAGGCAAATGAGCAGTCGGAGCGATTTTCATGATTACCGACTCCCATAGACATCCATGTTAGGATGTTATAGGTACAGATGCGTTGCCCTCCTTCCTCCTCCACCCTCAATTGGCCACCGGCTACTTAAACGCTGCACGAAACGCGACAACACAGCTGTCACTTCACGTCGGGTTGGTGTAAGCGAGAGGTACCTCCTCGGTCGAACGGGTCCAACTCGGCTGCATGCAACATGCATGCAGCGTAGCACTACCTCTTACTATAATACTTAAATCAAATCATAAAACAATCATTATTATTAACTAGGAGGTAATTAATATACCTGTACCGAACTTTAGTGTTTGATTTAGTAATATATTCATCATAGCGACAATAATTCATAATGTGTTCAGAACAAATAAAATGTATGTATCAATAATACAATTGAAATGATAAGTATTGTTTATAAACATTTGTTTAAACAAATTACGTTTTTCAAGTCAAAACATGTGTACTACGTCAATGCTATAAAAACTTGTCGATTTTAAGATAAAGTTAAGTTTTTGTTAAAAAAATTTTTTTGGGTAGGAGGAAAATAAGCAGTAGTTTTTCGGATTCGCAGATAATATATTTAATTTCTTGTCATTTATTTTGTACCTACTCGTAGAATGTTTGAGGTCTCATATAGGTTTAAAAAAACATATACCTACCTTACTACTGGTACTATTTGTAATCTATGACTAGTTTTTAAGTAACACCTCTAGCAACATTAGTATGAAAAGTACATTATACTAGGTTTTCCCTAGGTTTTCCGAGATGGCGACAGCGAAACATTTTGAAAACACTCATTTCGGGCTCTATAGTTCTTATAAATTTTCTTTCTCTAATAATTCGTATTAATATTATAAATGCGAAAATCTATCCGTCTGCTGCTCCGCCTTTAGAATTAATCCAGGGAATAGATTTTTATGAAATTCTGAACACAAGTAATAAGTTAAAAAAAAATACTATATAAAGTATGTAAGAAGAAAAAAATCTCAACTGCTTCCATTCTTTGTTCACATTAATATACTAATTAACTAATATTTACTTAAACGAAAAATGTTTGTAGTACTCAATTGGATGAAATTTAGATCTAGTTTACAAGTACGTAATGTATGTATATGCATAATGTAATGTATCTTTTTATTTCAAAATACCATTATTTTTCTATTCTTATGCGGTGGTATCAGCAAGTACAGTCACGAGCAATAATATGTATACACTTTAGTACCTTGTCATAATTTATATTTTTGAAATTCCATATTATTGCTTTGACTTGTCAAAGAAAGTTATTGTGACAGGGTTCTAAAGTGTATACATATTAATGCTCGTGACTGTACATAGCTAGTTCTTCCATTAATGACATTACAGGCACTATTAAATAAAGCCTTTGCATTTTGCAACTCCGATCATAATCCGGATCCAGTTACGATCTGCTAGTGGTGATTAAGAAACATTGTTCCTAGTGGTTAATTTAATAAGCTTACGTAATATGGAAGAAATACAAATATAACTTCATTATGGTTAGGTTAAACTCTTAAAAATTATTCTTGCAATTTATTATTTCTTAGAATACAGCTAGAAATATAAAAATGAATATTCTAGACTACTATTGTTTTATTACGATGAAAATGCTTTAATTAATACAATAATGTTAAAGGTTACACAAAGAATCTTGGCAATACAAGATTAATTACGACAGATTTATTTAATAGTGGCATAGTAACTATATAATGAATAATTTATATAAAATCTAAGAGATATCTCGAGGTCGCGTCATGAACGCTCTGACACTTAATCGCAATTATAACATATTTCTCCCACAAAAAACAACAAAATAGAGATAATTTGGTGTAAAATATAAACAAAACCACCGCTCTTACGCACGCACTACGTAAATGGCGACATGAATTATAAACGTGATTTTTTATCCGTTTAACATATATTCCGAATATATATACCTATATTTGTTACGAAGCATTGCAAGCAGCAAGCGTTTCCTACAAAGGTTAGGTCAAAAGCTGCCATAACACAGTGGTGAGTAATACACTAGAACTTTGTCTATGGAATACAAGTGCTGCGTTTTCCTAAAGAGCTGTAATAGACACAAAAGTTAGTTATTAGAATGAGTTCTCTATGCATATATCTCCGCAGGGAGGTGGCACATCTTTACTTAAAAACAGGTCTGCATATCTGATAAGCATGGTGCATGTTCGTAAATAGAGCATTTAGTAAGAGGTAGTGCCACACTGCATGCTTGCATGCAGTCGAATTGGGCCGGCACGACCGGGGAGGTACCTCTCGCTTACACGAGACTGGCGTAAAGTGACAGCTGTGCTGTCGCGTTTCGTGCGGTGTGTAAGTAGCCGGTGGCCCATGGAGGTGCGAGGAGGAAAGAGGGCAGCGCATTTGTATAGCCTCTATGCGGCTGTTTGTGGGCGTCGGTAGTCATATATCATAAAAAAAAAATAGCATCTCTCATTGTCAGTGCAGATCATGAACCCAGAAGTTTCTTGAAACACGCTTCTAGCAGCGTAGACGCGACTTGTTCATTGAAGTTCTTTTATTGAATATCAACGTACCACCAACCATTCCAAATCTAGTGCTATACTGAACTCCGTAAATAGAAAACCCTTCCTTTTGATTTTAATACCATATAATGTGTAGCACACGTTTTTAATATAAAAGTTAGCCCACATAATACCACATTGAACGTCCCTATATCCCTAGCGTATAACCCTAAACCTTAGCCTCGATCAAAACTGCTACGTAAACTAACTGTTCAGTTGTTTTCGAATAGAAATGTATATAGTTAGTTTCTTTGTTTCTAACGCTTAATCGCGTGACACGTTTTACAACTACCATAACAATCCGTATGAAAATTTTGCACACACGTTACACGTGGCGATACGGTGCTACGATAAAATGACTCGGCAACGAGCAGCTGATGCAAGAATCAAGCGTTTTCTAGTTATTGGCACAGCAAGGATAGGCTACTGTGTAACAAAGGACGTTGTTTCTATTGAACCTTTAGAGCATACTCTATTTCTAATTGACTTATATTGTTTTTTGGAGCTTCATTATGACACAGGCGTTAAGTGATGTTAAGTGACTCAGAACTACTGAGTTATTCGTTCGCAATGGGAAATTCTCACGGCACAAGTCAAATTTGTATATAGGGAAGTTTCGTCATCAAAAGACGGAGGACGTCCACTGCTGAATTTAGGCCTCCTCCATAGAGCACCACAGGTCAGGGTCCACGGTCCCGAGTCACTCACATCCAGCGGCTCCCCGCTACCTTAACAAAGTCGTAGGTCCACGGGATTGGAGTCCGATCAACACACCGTCTTCCGGTGCGAGGCCGCCGCTCGAGAACCTTTTTTCCCCCAGCGGTATTCGGTTCTGCGAGCAATGTGGCTTGCCATTGCCAATTCAGTTTGCTGACTGATAGCTATATCGGTTACCATGTTTCCCTTCTCCTAGCGAAGTTTTATTACTCTTTATGGTACAAACCATTTCATGAATGTCATTTCGATTTGTTAAGATTGTAGTAGGTACTAAGTTTTGATCAGCATACGAAAGACATAATAAAGAGTGACTAATTAGTATTCCTGCTCGAGGTCTGTTATAACCTGGGTATATAAAACAATAAACCAATCAGCTGGTTTATTGTTTTATAAACGATCTTCATATTATAAACTTATGCAATCACGTTTTATGATGTAAAGCGTTTCTGCCCCACTGCCATTCTATTTTTATACTTTCTATATTAAGATCGAGATAAAACGCCGCTCTTAACAATTACTGGGTCACACAGCTAGGTCAAACAAACACACATGTTCGTGTGCGGATCAATTGGCTATTACGATGATCTATCTATTTTTCTTTCTCCCCGTGGGAGAGTACCTACCTCTTGACATATTTAAATAGCATGTTTATTCGTACAAACGATTATGTACTATGTGGTAGTAATTTCTCATTTACCGCTAAACTTTTTATGGATTTCGAAGATAAAAAATATATTTAAAGCAGAAAATGTCGCCGTTTATGAATTGTTATGTTACTTGCATAATCTCTTTTGATATCTTTTCGTGTAATTATGAAAAGGTATCAAAAATATATCAATATAAGTATCGAAGCACATTGTCTTCCTTCTTTTCTCCCTTCCAAATTACCACCGCAAAATTCACAAGCTGGACTAAAGACGACTGATAAAATGTCCGTCTTCCATAAGGTTGAAGGGAAAGTCATTAATAGTTCCTTTGCACTTTTATCATTAGTTAAATTATTGACAGTTACAGCTTAATAAACAGCAATAAAACACCCAGACGAGAACATCAATTACAACTGTCATGCGAACACCACTATATCATTGCAATATCTGTGGAGCAATTTAAAATATAAAATGGACATAACTCATTCCCGCTTTTAAATATTCCGAGAATCACGATTGGGAGCACGTTTGTCGTGTCCAGTTACCTTTTATAATGACTGTTGCGAATGAGGTGACCTACAGCCCATTGAGATCGTAACAATATCACAAAGACCAAGCCCTGGCTGTCCTTGTAAGTTATAATGGTGAGAATAAAGGGGACATCCGTACGGTTAGAAGGTATTCGTTGCGTTACTCTTGCTAGTCCCGGGAGCTTAAGTGCATCTGGACTTTTGTAAAGCGCGACACCATAGCAGTATCCTGAGAAGGGCACAGGGAAGGAGCAGTTGCAAAGCAACAACAATAATCGTACAGTTATAAAGATTTAGTAACAGGAATAACAACTTGTTATCTGTTCTCATGTCTAAAACATTTAAGCGGTTCTTAAATTGGATAATTCAATGGCGCCCTTATAGATCATCTCATCGTTAGCTTGGCTGTTGCAACCCTTCTTCCACAAGATCACCTACCCCAAGCTGTGTGGCATTAAGTAAAATATCTTTCCTTGTAACAGTGTTGTATACTTGGATTTATATCCACACATACATGTACTTATCTGTTTAATTAGAAAAGGATACCAAGATGTTTCCACTGATATGAAAACAAAGAAATATTTGTAGTCCTATTGTGTATGTTATACTAATATTGCAAGCCAGAATTATCAAATAGTCGTCGTTCCTAAACTAGTAACTGTCTACGAACGTCATTCAATTTCGCCGTTGATAAGAATTTTGCAATACCATATCAATGGCAATACGTATAAAATTAATTTTCGCAATTTCGATAAGACCGTTTCAATGGAAATACGTTTACTAGTTTTATAACATTAATTAGTTATATCTAAAAACGCTTACCGTATTGTTTTATCGGTTTCCTACATCATTTATCGGCTGTTCCACTTTCTAATAGAATTGTAAGAACTAACAACAGAAATACTTTCTTTGATATCAAAATTTGGGGCGAATATTATCGGCTGGTCTATATTCTTGATTGGGGTTTGACGTAGGATGCACTAAAGTGAAATGGTGGCCCATTTCCTTGAGGTCGTTGTGTGGCTGTGACGTCAATTGGCACCAGAGCTTCTACTCCATAACGAAGGTAACGTTATGCAATAAATCTCGTCACAGTGATTGATGGGATGCGTGATGCTGGCGTATTTGCTGAGCCCATTTATTTGGCGAATTGAAAATACATCATCGTTATCAGCTGTTTAGCCTTTATCTTCCTGTCTAGCCTTTATCTTTTAGTTTAGCCTTTATCTTTCTGTTTCGCCTTTATCTTTCCGTTTAACCTTACGTTTTTCGGGCCATGACCGATGGCCTCTTACGCCAGACCTCATAACGCCATATGCATTTGATGATTTTCATTTAATTTCAACTCAGGTTAACAATATATTGAGAACGATGCTTCCTTAAAATTTTAATGCTGCTTACAAACATAATACTTTTTTTATACTACAAGGGGGCAATAGAACAGTCGTCTTTTAATGACCACCGACGCCCATAGATATCCGCATTTCATGCAGATGCATTGTCCACTTTTCCTCAAGTGACTACAACTACGCAGACAATTCGACGACCAAACTGGAGCTGTGGTACAGGGCTCGGATAAGTAGAGCATGTTGCACCAGTGGTCGCGGGTTCGAATCCCGCCTTGGTCATGGATGTTTATGTATTATATGTATTTCTATAATAAAAATCTAAAATATATAAATTTTTTTAAATTTATAAAAATCAAAGTCCACAGATATTTATTTATTTATTATTTATATTAAATATATTCCGTTGTCTAGTACCCGTAACACAAGTCCTTACGGTACTTAGCACGGGGCTAGGATAACGTGGTGTGTAAAGTCCACAGATACTTATTTATTTGTTTATTTTATTTTATTTAAACCACCAATTTTGTATTCGTTTTATAATCAAACCAGTGGTTGGACAAAGGCGACCGATGATATTTTTAACACATATAGGAAACGACGTAATTCCGTATTTCATGCATGAAGTGTATTTGCAATAAACCCCACACAATAGAAAATACAATCGAGGAAGTGACTTACTGAATGAAGTTTTATGAGTGATTTGATGTGTTTTCAAAATCAGCGGCGCCGTTTTTATAGTATAAGGGGGCAAACGAGACATTGGAGCTATTTTCATGAACCGACGCTTAGACATCCGCATAGCGGCTATACAGATGCGCTGCTCTCCTTGCTCCTCCCTCCTCCATGGGCCGCTGGCTATTTAGACAGAGCACGAAACGCGACAGCACTTCTGTCACTTTACGCCGGTCTCGTGTAAGCGGAAGGTACCTCTCCGGTCGTGCCGGCTCAATTCGGCTGCACAAACTTGTGAGTCACAAGCAATCCGCCTTCAAATTCAATGGCATACCTTCGTACAACTACACCATACATACATACATACCTTCAGTTTATATAATTTCGACTCGACAAAGCAATTTAAATATTGACTTTCATATCATTGTGATTAGCTCATTGTACTATGTTTGTTATAATCATTAAATAAATTAGTTACAAGCTCTTTGTAAATATGTGATACGTAATCTAAACTTTAAAATATTTAATTTGACTGATGAAAATTATATACGAATTATGCATTGTGCATTTTCTTGTACTAGTGAACCCGCGAAGATCGAAATTCGATCTAAAGGTTGTTGTTGTTTGTTATTAGAAACAAGTAGTCTGTGTAATGTTTTATTTAATGAATTAATGTATAATATAAGTATTATTATTAAAAAATATTAGCGTTCTGCACTTCTTTGACACGTAAACTATAAGTGTGCCATATTTCATACTCCTCCGTCCGCGCAATTTTCGTAAAAATGTACCCGAAGTTTTTGCTTTACGTGCTAATATATAGATATGAGAAATATAATAAGCATTAGGTTGTTAGGTGAAACTTGAAGCTTCCGATACATCGTGAAAATAATTGTAGAAATGGAGAAATTACTGCTGCATTTTTGAAGTAAAACTTCTATACCTGACTTGGGGAGTAGGTAAGCTGGCGAGGGCCTTACAAAAATCACACATCGGGCGAGGCCAATTCGATTTAAGTGAAACTCTGTTTTATTTAAAAAAATAATATCATATGACATGTCATTGCTACTACGGTAATGAAAATCAATAATTTAAGTTTTACTTCAGTTGAGTGGTCTAAAAAATAAATAAATAAGTAAATATGTATTTATTTTGCAAAGATACATATAAAGTTACAATTATTATTACAGTACAGTACAGTTTTTATAAAACAACATTTATGTCTTGCAAAATCTATAAAACACTCTTTTTTTATAACGTAAGCGGGTATTTCATGACTACCGATGCCCTAGGAAATCCGCACAAAGACTATACAGATGCGCAGCCCTCCATCCTCCTCCCTCCTACGTGGGCCACCGGCTACTTACACACCTCACGTAACGCGACAGCAGTTACTTTATTGTGGTGGCGCCGGGTTCGTAAGCGAGAGGTACTTCCCCGGTCGTGTTGGACTATTCGGCTGCATGAATGCAAGCGGTGTGGCCACTACTTCTTACTAAAATACAAAAAATTGAATTATTAAACTTAAATACTCGTATAAACAGCATGTTTTTACTTGTCCCTCTGTATTAATCTGTCTGATACCAAAAAGAAGTATTTTAACTGAAATGATCAAGCGCTGGAACACTGAACCACACAGGTTTTTGAAATTATATAGTGCTGTCTGGGCTATTATTGGGTTAGGCGAAATATGCATTTGGCACCCATTCAAACATACATGCTAAAGCCAAATAGTAAATAACACGTTGTGTCTCGGAAACATCTTTAGTAAATGTTATGAGTAATTATCAATTTACTATGTTTTTATTTGCTACTATTAATTTATGTTTCATCACTTGTTTCATTTATTCTTGTTACAAGTAGCGACTATTTAGAAATTGTATAATTTTACATTCCAAAAAGAAATGTTTCAAATTATTTTCTTGTTTCATTTTAAAATATTTAATCAGAGCTACACAAACTTATGACTTAAATCGTATTTTAAATTTTAGAGTACAGCAACCTCAATAATCAACTTTCGATATCACATTAAATATTTATCGCATTTTTTTATGATATCGACAGCCGTACCTCCAAGTCTTCGAAAAACCTCATTTGAAAAAGGATATACAGGAAAGAACACAAATTTCAGCTGAGTGCTAGATGTATATGTATACAAGCGACCTTTAACAAAGATTCGCGAGTTAAATATAATTAAAATGGTTCAAGAGTAGTTAGCAAGGTTCGTGCGCGCGTCATACCGCCACTGTCCACTGTTACAGCTCTCTACTGAAGGTGAGTAAAACAGAACACTTGGCAAGTGCATTTTATTGTGACGTTAGGACGCAGTTTATTACGTAATTAATAAAACAATAACGTAGATGTGTACAATCCTATTGCGATATACATCATCTCATATGGGAGATAAAGTCGTACTTTATTAGATTTTGTCCGCGGCATCTTACGCATGGAACGTAGTTTAATTTGTTTAGACCAAGAGGATTATGTATTATTGTATTCTGAAAGTTCTTAGCCGGAGTTCGATATCGATATCGATGGCTGAAGATTCGGGACATGTTACCTTATCAGTCAAAGCCCGTAAGAGTGGCTTGTAATCGGACCTATATTTTGTCTATGTTTGTTTATGTGCACAATAAAGAATATTTTCTTTCTTTCTTTCGGAAGTGGGGCGCTTTTCGTACTGAGCCCGACGCGACTTTCCTGATCACCCAGTACGGGTTCAATGCATTTTCCCTATGACAAAAGATAGAGTGGATTTTTAATATAAAAATATAAAACTTTAGCAAAATTTTGAAGTCACACTTTTAAAAATATAACGGTCATAACAGATGATGATCATCTAGTCGTTTGGTGAAAATATTGACCTAAAAAGAAATTAATAAATATTTTATTTTATGACATTTATGCTATTCATTGTCGCATTGCTAAGCGAGACTGACCACACCCACACACTCACCACAAACTTGTCGATTTGGTTCATTATTGTTATTGTGTTTATAACTGGTCTCGGTTATCCGGGTCACGGAAGCATAAGCGCCAAAGGGGCTTAATGCTTATAATTAAAACAACGATATACCACCGCCGGGTCAGAGCGTTCTAACGAATTTGGCAAGACATTAGTATCCATAAAATGTTACACTACTTCAGTATTTTACTCTACAAATAGTTATTGGTAGTGTATCATACTGAAGTATCTGTATCATGAAATAAATGAAGGCCATACTTACGTAGTTACTTGCATTGGCGCTACAACCCTTTGTGGCCACCTCCAAAGTTTTTTGTCATTTGTTGTGCGGTTTTTCCCCTCTTTTCGCCAGTCTGTGTTTTGTTTCCATCTTTCGCAGATCATCTTAAAGTGCGACCAAGATTCTAAAAAAGATAATTCTTTAGTGCATTTCCACTTTATGCTCGTACATTATATTCGAGCAATGAATTTGCATAGAGATAGCAATTTTAATAATAACGTATCCAACCTTTTTAGGGGCTTACCAGAATTCAGCAATGAACGTATTGGATTAGTCATTAAAGCAGACATACCAATAGACGGCCGGTTTCTATCCGGTTATTTTAAGTTCGTAGCGACCTCGAGACATAAAATACCCGAACATCTAAATATTTCTAAATACACGTTTTTTTAATGAAGGTCTATACTGTTTGCACTTCCTGTATTATATTATCACCTGCAACTCTTTTTTTCGTCCGTTGACTATTTGTGTCGTTTATAAAATTATTTTTATAATAACGTAAGTACAATCCATGTTATGTGGTCTGTATCATCGTACGTAATATGCCAAAATTCCCCTCTACCCAGACGACCTTCAAATCGCTTAATGCCTATCGCAATTACCTAAGTGATAATCAGAACCAACCGCTGTAACAGGTCAATCACACTGTTTTTTCTGGATAGGATAAGTTAAACCTTCGTAAACTATATTTTTTAACATTTATTGATTTCATAAGTGGATGGGAATACTTTGGCGATGGAGAAGTTTTATGACAATTGCTGCTATAAATTAAGAAAACGTATGAAATTATAAAACGTTTAAAAAACGGCATAGTATATTTTATTGTTACTGGCTTTATTATAGTAGTTTATGCAACTGTCATATAAAGAAGGGTATTAAAACACGAGTGTGAATTTTTGAAACGAGCGAACGCGAGTTTCAAAATAGTACCTCACGAGTGTTTTAATACCCGTGTTAAATGCTGTTGCATACACTACTTTATCTTCACTAATGCAATTAATCAATTAATCAAACATTGCGAAACATTAAATTTACGCGTACCTATTGCCCCATTCGTTGTTGGACCGACGACTGTTTGACCGACGAGGCGACGACTGCTTGACCGACGATTTAAAATGTAATATGTTCTTTGAAGATAAATATTTTTATTAAATATTTTAATTTGATTGCAAAAATTGCGGCGCGTAAATATATACTTTTTATAATTCAATGTTAAAAACTAGCTTCAACGTTGAAATATAATGAGAAAAAATCACATGACTTTACTTTTAAATTTCTACTAAACAGTAGATTATTCGTTGTCTGTGGCGTTCATGTTTACTTTCATTTTTTTGTAGAGCTTTGTCTCTTTCTCGCAAATCCTTTGCAAGCTGGCATTGAACCAATGAGAGCGCAGCTGCAGCGCGCGCAGGGCCAATCAGGAGCGAACGCGCGCTGTTAGGACTTTGAAATAAGGCTCTCTCACCACTATCTTTCTCTCTCTCGCTTTCACACAGTGTTATATTGAGATTTTACGATATCGATTTGGATATTATAACATCATGTCAAATTGCTTAAATTGAGTTTTTTGTTGTCTGAGCTATAACAGTAGTTATTATAAGTCAAGTATTGAAAACATAAGCAGAATGTTACAACATTAGTGAAGATAAAATAATTAATGTATCCAATATTTGACTTGGCATGTTAACGGCATTAAATTATAATATATTACAGTATAAAATGTATAGTTCAAACCAGTTTATAATCGTGTACCAGATATTGTATCCAACATTGTTAATTACGTCAAAAAACGCTTATCATATAATGAAGTTCTTTGAATTCGTCCCGTGGCAACGGCACGGTATTTTAGGGGTCAAAACACGATTCAACGGGTCCCCGACTCTTGCCCTTGAGTTTTTTACACGCCAACGGTTTGAGCGGATGTCTGTCTAATACGTGAGGTTAAAGACAGGAATAAAATACTACATGAGGTGATATTCGTGGGATTTTTATCGGTTAAAAGTTATGCAAAACTTATTAAAGTATGGAAATGTAAATGAAATATCCAATGTGCCAATGTGGCCTGAAGCCATATTTTCTATGGAATATTATTAGAATTTAAACTGAAGGGCCTGTGCCTTGTGCGCCATATTATTTGAGCGTAATATTTAATTTAAATGACAGTTCAAAACACTTCAAGATAGTTATTACAATTAATATAGGTTTCATACTTATATTTCTATTTCATTAGAATTTTTGTTATTAGGTCTTTAATTTTATGTACATCAGTAAATCAAATATCTTTTATTTTAGTAAGAGATTGTGTCTCGTTGGGTAGCCTAATTGGGCCGGCACGACCGGGGAGGTACCTCTCGCTTACACGATACCGTCGTGAAGTGACAGCTATGTTGTCACGTTTCGTGCGGTACGTATAAGTAGTATGGCTACTGCTAATTAGCTCAGCATGCAGTTGTAAGGATCGTTTATATCATACTAAGAGTTATATTCCTATGTTAATGTATATTTATTTTGTTACAGGTAAGTAAAGCGGTGAACGCTGGTATTTCGTCTGTAATGTGTAAGATTAATGTATTTTTTCTTAACATGACTATTGCGCAGATTTCATATTGTAACAACATAATCTACTGTGGAAATATTTAATCAAAATACAGTTATTATATATTTCCACAAAAAAAAAACACAAAAAGAGCAATATAAATTGAACCTTGTAATTCACGATAATTTATTATAAAGCGCATGCAGTATTTTTATGGTGTGGTTTAAAATAGAAGTAAAAAACTGTGAACAGACGAATTCGTTCTTTAGAATGAATAAGGTCAAATCTCACAAAGCACAAAGAAAAAAGAGACTACGAGATGCCTTTCAAAATAAATCGTGCAACCAAAGCCGCAAAGCTTCCATTTTTAGTCTTCTCGGAATAAGATGTAGTGGGTTACCAAGCGGTGAACGGGTTAGTCAGAGTTTCATGCGAAAGCCTCCGAGCTTTTCAACCACTTACTTTACCTTTTGCCAGAGTCTTGATTTCGTAATGTTATAAATTATTTAGTTTTCACGAAGGTTTTATTGCTTTATATTTTATTAAGGAAGGATGTAAGATTATATTTTTTGGAATGCGAAAGGTTCTATTTTTGGTATCTTGGCGAAATAAAGATTTAGTTAAGGGAAAATCTCGGCTACATTTTTTCTAAATACAAATTTTTACATAAATAAAATTCCAAGTGCAAAACATTACTACTTAGTACTTTTTAATAAATATGTTTTTATATGAATTAAACATATTAGTAGTAGTAGTTATGTACGTAAAGACTTATATAAAAAGTATACAGTATCTGAATAATATAAATTAAATAGATCAGTCAACGACCAAGCAAAGACTTATAAAAAGTATGTATCTGAATAAAAGGAAAGTGCAGAATTTCTATCATAATCAATCAAATCTGTGTATCTTCTATTCTATATCCACCTTCACGTAACACAATTCAAGCTTCCTAATGGATATAAATTCTAATACTACTCTACTATATAATTATCTACTAGTCCACTAGATATTCCTTCCAGCCATGTCACTCAATGACAGTCAAAAACCGCTCTACGTTGATACAGATCCAACACGATAAGATAGATACTCTCAACACAATAAGTCTGATTAGTATTTTTCCACCATCACCGTAAATTGTAATAGTTCTGAGGCTTCTTACGATTGTCATGATAAAATCACGCCGTGGCCATGTGGTGGAAATGTACGATTGTTTCGCCTTAGTTTTACAATCTGTTGTAAAGATAAAGGGAGATTTGAGATATGTTCAATTAGTGTTTGCGATGCGGTAATCGCACATTACAACTTTCTCTCGTCAAAAGAGCTTATGTTGTGCAAGACGAAAGTTATATTTAATAAGCTGTTCTTAATTTTACGTATCAGAGGGTTTAACGGTAGCATGTCGTGTGACTTAATGTTATATAACAGTAACGTTGATAAAACTTATGCTACACTGTGTATTATATTCAGAAGAACAAATAGCTAATTATTTATTAATGTGATTGCATTTTATATTAATTCTTCTTAATAACTTTATTATTACACATTTTGATGACTGAATTATTGAAAAGATTAAGTTTAGGTTTTGATAGTAGCAATGATTTTAATATTATATAGCGTTAACATTGAAATAACTCAAGTGATAGCAAGTTGGTTTGTTTTCCAAGAAATGGATAGTTGATGACTAAAATAGTTATTATATTATCAAAACATTGTATTTATTCTTCTCAATAACATTATTGAATAGTCATTTGAGTGAATGAATTGTTGATAAGATTTTTCTTTAAAGACTTCCTTTTCCATTTCTGAGTTTTGGCTGTTAGCACACAGTGGACGTATCTTTGTGTTTAAGAGATCATGATAATGATGGTAAAAACACGTTTCTTATACTATCGCATCATGTGCATCTACTTGATTGAGTTGTCTACTTGTTTTTGTCAGATACCTGGGCTATCTGACGAAAAAACTGACACACGGTTTAGGCCACGAGCAGCTGGCGTCAAACGAAACTTGAGTTTTGATTCCCCCGTGTAAAGGTGTATTGTATTTTAGTATGTAAGTATGTTTGTGTAACTAAGTCTGTGCGTGTGTGTAAATCTGTGCGTTGGACTATTTGTAGCGTCTCAGGAGACCAATCGATACCGATCGTCGATTAGAAGTTTCGTTTAACCGAAAATATTTGATTAAGGTTCATGACAAGTCATACGAAAAACCAAGAAAGCATACGATCACATCGAATTTTAGTTTATATACTCACACTTGCAAGAGTATACACTTAATATTTATGAAAAGAGCTGCAAATGTGAGTTTGTGATGTGTGTTTTTTAGTGATATAACAGTAAATTAGGTACCAGTTTGCTGATGTTTACGGCATGGAAAGCAACTTTAAGGTTAGGCTCACTGACAGACTGACAAGTCTCAATAGAACCATAGAGGTCCCGTTTTTTTGGTAGGTTTACGGAATCCTAAAAACTCTTTTAAGCGGCGTAGTTCGTGTAATCTATATCTATTCTAGACAATTTTTGTTTGTTTTTAAATCAATTGTGTTTTATCAGGAAGATAAGATTTTGGCGTGGAAAAATAAAAGAAGAACCTTGTACAAATCAGTTTAGTGCCAAACAGTCGATAAGATCAGACACGATTCGATATAATAACACTAATTGATAGCGTATCGACCAGGAAACGACACTAGATAAATATTTAAATACGATCTTACTAATATATATATGGTGTTACATAATGTGAAAATCTCATCACCAGTCATGCCATCTTTTCGTATATCTCGTCTTTTTTTATGGTATAAGGGGGCAAACGAGCCATTTTTATGACTACTGACGCCCACAGACATCCGCATAAAGGCCACACAGATGCGCTTAGTGCTTACCTCCTTTCTGTTTTGCACTCTTTTTGAATACTAGGTTCGCATAGATTGCTTTAGGCCCTGTAAGGCATGAACACTATGCTTTATAGCGGGGGTAGGTTTGCTACTTTTGCTATATGATTAATCCGGCACTTGATTTTTTTTAAATATAGTATAAGGAGGCAAACGAGCAGTCGGAGCCATTTTCATGACTACCGACGCCCAGAGACATGAGAATAAAGATTATACAGATTCGTTGCCACCGGCACGAAACGTGACAGAACAACTGTCACTTTAAGCCTGAATCGTGTAAGCGAGAGGTACCTGCTCGGTCGGTTTGGCGCCATTCGACTACATGCATGCAGCGTGGCACTGCCTCTTCCTCCTCTTACATGATTATGGATGAAGCCTGAGACGGTATCACACTTTGATATTGAACACGTGACCCCGCGTGATCAGGCACCAGACGACCGTTAAATATAACAAAGGACTATAATTTTATAGTACCACGGTTTGCGATAACGCTCATACGGTTAGACACGGTCCGCACCGCCTCATGGAATAATAACCTTTTTAATCACACGCACACACGCACTTCGCACACACTAACACACATTCATACATTATGTAACACGGTCTATACGTTACTACACAACGGTGTACCTTATCACAGAACAATCAAAATTCAGAAGTATTAGTAAATAACATTGGAACTCCTTTAATAGGACTTTGATTGTGTCACTGGTCTAGGAAGTAATTTGGCAAGTTATCATCGGAATATAAACTATCGCATTTAATGCAAAAGGTCGTCATATAATTAGTAAGTAAATTTTATCCGCTACTATAATTTAATGATAATGACTTATTATCATTTAGATGCTTATATTGTTTTAATTTAGAACTCTTCCTCTTACTCACCAAAGGATAATTCTAGCTAAAGCAATTTGTGCCTGTTAGTGACCATTATTTATTTAATAACAAATTATTTTTTTTTTATTTCAATGTCAAATTATAAATAGGTAATTTAAGAAGAGATTTATAATTATCTATTCATTTGAAATATTATTTGAACTTATTTCAGTAACAGAATTTTAAAATTATAAACCGAGCAGTAATAAAGTAGTGAATAATATTTATACAAGGTTAAAAAAGCAAGAGGCGTTAAATGACCACATATTATTTAGTATATCATTTCCAGGTTACACAACAAAAATCAGATCAATCGGAGCAATAGTTTAGCCACAGGAATTTTTAAAGTTTTTTCTTACTTCGTACACCTGTTACATCGTCAGCTGATCGCGAGACCGGATTTGTATTTTTTTTAATATTCGCAATATTTTTAATATTTTTAATTCTCGCCGAAAAGCAAGTGATCTCAAATGACCGCAAACAGCTGCAATACCAAAGGCTTTGCAGTTGCTGGCAGCGCCTTTGAGATACTAATTATTAGGTATTAGTAATTATGTATAATTTATACTCTATTGCATTATACTTAAATTTATTGATGTTAAATCACGTAATGCTAATATTTCATGGGTTTTATTAAGATTAACATGGTCACGTTATGTCGTGCTTCAGTTTACGTAAACTTATACAAGCCTATGTGCATTTCCTGGTCTTAAAACTTGTACTGTAATTGTCTAGAATATAACCCAGTGCTCCTTTGTATAATTAGTATTGTTTGTTGTATTGTTGATCATGCACCAAGTGACGTGTCTGTCACATGCTATGCTCTATGGCATCGAGATTACGTGTGAAATCACATATGGAGCGCGTGAAGGCGCGAACATACAGCACTCGTGTGACAAAGGAAATTGGACCACGTAAGATTGATATGGCACACGATAAGATTTAACTGATGTCCTTTTGTTGTCCTACTCATAATTGATGCGAAATGTGAATAGACATGATGGAAATTTCTTTATAGCATAGGGGGCAAATACCGATGCCTACAAAGAGACGACCATAGATTATACAGATATAAAAATGTTTGTCTGTATGTCCTTTATAGAATCGTAAACTATGCATTTGATTATGTCAGCAAAGTGGTTGTGCTTGAGCCCATGAAGGTTTCTAAGTTTGTATGTATTTTCGACAGATGACGCCACTGTCAACGGACATATCAATGAAATGAATCAAAATTAATTTATATTCGTGTATCGTCTTTACTTTAAATTTGGGGCCACGGCAGTGTTCCCGCCAAGTCGAGCGAAAAAGCGGCGCGGCTGTATCATCCTTTTCTCGAAGCAATTCAGGCCAATTTCAACCCTCTGTAACTTCGTTGTCTATAAAATAGGAAACCTAAAATTTCAGTAGGTATCCCAAATTTTATACAATTTGAACCCGTAGATTAAGAATTGGATCATGTTAAAGCTTTTCGATTTTGACACTCATTGACTGACCGATCATCATAAGTTTAAGGCTCTTCTAGCAGACATAGAAGCTTCAAATTTAGAATACAGTTAGTTTGTAGAATCTAAACCAAGAAAACAAAGGATTATTTGTAATATCGGTCCAGTTTTCTAGATACACCAACTACATGAATAACTTTGTAATCCCATATAAATATATAAGATTGCAAAGTTACATTTGCAGTCGAATTTCAATAATAATAATAATAGGTGTAGATAGGTACTTAGATATATTATGAGGCATAACGGGAGGGGTATAGGGTGGGAAGGAGTGTATTCAGCCCATGAAACTGAACAACGCTCACTTTGGAAAATATTCCGAAATATTAAAAAAATGATTTTCTATACAAATTCTTCTTAAGTAGGTACCTACTATACACATTCTATTGTAAGATGTATTCCATAATGCATGCTTGCATGCAGCCGAATTGGGCCGGCACGACCAGGGAGGTACCTCTCGGTTACACGAGACCGGCGTAATGTCACAACTGTGTGTCGCGTTTCGTGCGGTGGCTTATTGGATTGGGAGGAGAATGAAGGGCAGTGCATCTGTGTAGTCTCTATGATATCTATAGGCGTCGGTAGTCATGAATATCGCTCCGATTGCTCGTTTGCCTCCCATACCATAAAATAGAAAAAAGAAAGAATGAATTTATTTGCATATTTCAAATACAAACAATTTACAAAAGAACATATTATTTAAGATGAGTGCAAATCGGTCTCAAGCTCGACATTTATATCTCTTACATATCCAACAAAGGACCATCAAGTGAGGGTGTGGCCCTCCCTCCACGCCGGCGTCAAACGAATGGGATAGTACAGGCTCAACTAGATTGCAATTTGCAGTAATTTGCAGTATTTGTAGAACGAGACCAGTGCTCGATTTTTTTAAATCTCGTTATTTTCCTTCCTACTACTATAATTTGCATTTACGCTCTAAGGTCGGAATACTGTTTAACTTTGTGACCTTAGGCAAGTGCAATGACCGATAAATCTGATACGAGAATTTCTTGGAACTTCTAAGTACCTACTGGTTTCCTCAGAAATGTTACTTAGTCATGAGCATGTCCTTGTTTTGGCGCGTGATTTTGGGAAATTTGTTTGCTAAGATACGGAAGGCCTCCCCATCGTATTCACAGTCAAAGTTAATGCAATAAGTAAGAGGACGTACCACGGTGCTTGTATGCACCTCCGGGGAGGCACCTCTCACTTACACGATACCGGCGCGCGGCGCAGCGTAAAGTGGCAGCTGTGCTGTCGCGCTTTGTGTTTGTAAGTATCCCGTGGCACATGGAGGGAGGAGGTGGAAGGAGGGCAACCTATCTGTGACCTCTATGCGGATGTCTATGGGAGTAGGTAGTCATGTCAATGGCTCCGACTGCTCGTTTGCTTACCTTATACTTAGGTAGGTTCTAAGACAAACTCAATAATAAAAGTATAAGTATTTGAAAGGAAAAAAATGAAATACGAACATATTATAAGTGGATATATAAATCCTAAATATTATAAATGCGGAAGTTTGTATGTTTGTTTGTTTGTTTCTTTGTTACTCCTTCACGCAAAATCTGCTGACCGATTTTCATGAAATTGGCACACACGTAGAGGGTAACGGATTATTACGTAGGATAGTTTTAAATTTTAACCCCGAAGAAATGTTCCTATGTGATGCCATGTGATGATTTTCTATTTCCCACTGGATCGAAATTTACACAGGTGACACCGCAGGAAGCAGCTAGTTTTATTATAGTTATGAATTTCACAATATCTTTTGTCATTATATGTTAATGTTAAAACGGTTTGACCGATTATAATAAAATCTCCCCCGTGTTCGACAGGTATGAAGATAGGATAGATAGATAGATAGGTATAATATTTTTATTCCGCTACGTGGATAAAAAGTATGTTTTCATAGATATTGTTTGAAAGTAGAAGATATTGTTTAACTTCAAGAAGCAGTAATTCCATTCATGAATGAACCCGGGAAAAGCGCTGCAGTTTTTCTTGTATATTACTGACTAAAGATAACAATCTTTACTAGACTTCAATTGTTTCTTTTACAGTAATTGTAATAAAACGTATTTATTTGATATTCTTGAAGAAACGTGAAAATTACGTAAAAGTAGGTAACAGCTTTTGCAGCATCATTGGCCGCGAGAAGATCGTCCAATGTGCAAGTCTGGGCATTATCCCGAGGAACGTATTTGGCTCCAACAACTCCTATTTCGTTACTGTGCACAGTACTGGTTGTATAAAGTTTGATCGTCGGAATAACTGAGCCGAATAGAAGATGCTAACAGCAAAAATATACTCATTCCAGTCAAGTACTTGGTTCGACTTTGCACCTTGCTGATACATTATAATTATGTAATTAATCACTTTAATTACATAATACACGCCGTTCATGTCGGCAAAACAAAAAACAAATTGTCGGCAAAACACTGTCTTTTTCCGAGTCATTGTCATTTCAATGTGTAGAGCAGGCCCTGGAAGTGTGAGTATGCAAAACCTGTGCCGCATTCCACCACAATGGATTTGATTGAAGGATAGCTTATAGATTAAGAATCCGAATCTTGCCGAAGGTTTTGCTTACTCAAATACTTCCAGAGCCTGCTTTCTCCCACCTTAATGAGCCACCGGCTACTTACACATTGCGCAAACCGCGGTTTCGTGTAAGCGAGAGGTACCTCCGATCGTGCCGGCCTAATTCGGCTGCAAGCATGCAGCGTCATGGCACTACCTCTTTCGGGGTGTGGGTCTACCTATACTTTATCCATGTTTAATATTTTCGTCAACATTTTGTAATTAATGCCACATTTAATAATTCACAAGCTTTGGTAGTCTGAAATCGATAAATATATTTTTATTTCAAATAACCTTGTAACGACCGACCGACGACCTTCGGTACTGTCTTTAATAATAGTAGGCCTTCGTGAAAAATAAAGGAAATCTATAAATGAGAATTTAATGAAATTCGACAAAATAGGGGCTGCACACGATTTATCAGATAATCATTATGACTGACTCGAAAGCGCGTCGTAGTATAAAATTTAAAAGTAGAGTAAAAGCTAATAATTATACAAGCGAAAGGCATTAAATTAAACCACATATACTATAACTGCCTAGAGTTAATCCGAAACTATTAAAAGTAAGTTTACGACAAGTATGCGAAAATACTTTTTTCAAACAAGTTAAACAGCGAAAAAACATAAACATGCTTTGTATCGGCTCGTACAGCGAACGGCAACCTCGTACGGGGTGAATGTCCACGGCCGGTCATAGTCGGCGATCAGCTGCGATACAGATGTACGAAGTGAGAAAATCTTTTAAAAAATCCTGTGGCTAAACTATTGCTCCGATAGATCTGATTTTTGTTGTGCAGCCTGAAAATATTACACTAAATATGTGGTTTCATTTAATGTCTCTTGCTTGTATCAACATTGTACAACTAGTTAAAATAAAAGGATGGCAATGAAAGACAATTACGTGTTACCTAGTATCAATTTTTTTATAGCATAGGAGGCAAACGAGCAGTTGGGTATCCTTATGTTAAGTAATCTCCAACGACCACAGATGCGCAAAACTAGAGGTCTAATAAATGCGTTGCTGACCTTTGAGAGATGAACAAGCTGTAGTTGCTATGTATTAATATTACAACACGAATAGTGCACGTGTCAGACACTAGCTGTCGTGAGAGTCTATACCTAGACCCCACATGATAAGTTATTGCACAATTGTTGATATTAAAACAATCTAGATAAATAATTAATTATAATTTCCAATTAAACGAACTATAAATAGAATAATTACGAGTAATCATAATGCACAGACAAACGTGCCACTTTCGTGTTAAGTGTAAGGCTCTGTACACACTTATTTTCCGCCATCATTACCATCAGTGAAATATGGACTTGACATTATGAAAACAGAGAGAATCTTCATTTTTTTTAGGGTTCCGTACCTGAAATGTAAACGGAACCCCATTACTGAGCCTACGCTGTCCGTCCGCCTGTCACCAGGCTGTATCTCGTAAACCGTGATAGCTAGAAGGCTGAAATTTTCACAACTTATGTATTTGCGTTGCCGCTATAACAACAAATACTAAAAATAATAAGAAATGAAACACTTCAGGGAGGTGCCCATACAATGATGGTACGGAACCCTTCGTGTGCGAGTCCGACTCGCAGTTGGCCAGCTTTTTAATTACTCTTCATACACAGTTGAATCATCAGATCAATCTACTTACATTTTTATAGTGTAAGCAAACGAGCCTTGTAGCGACAACTGATATGCCCTTAAATGTCCGCACTATGGTCATATTGTGTTGCCCTTTTTCCCTCTTCCATTCTATTGGGCCACATTGGCCATATTGAGAGGCCTATATCCAAGAATGGAATGCAATAGGCTGATGATGATGATGATTCCATTGGGCCACCGAAAACGAAAAACGCGCGGAATGATTTGCGGTGCAAGAAGGTAGTCACATTCTTGTAAACGGCGCTTTCTAGGTTGAGTCTCGGTCTGCGCTAAACCTAAATAGATATGCGTCTACTTATGACGTAGCAGATACCTTGAGTCTAGATAGGTAACGCACTAGAGTCATACCTACATTTTCTAGAATTCACATTTTCAGAATCGAATAATTAGTAATTGACGGCACTTCAGGTGGGTAACGAATAATTTTCTCAGTACCTGTTGTAACGGTAACATATAATTTTATTGAGAGGTCGTGCCTAATGCACGCGTGCATGTAGCTAAATTGGACCGGCACGACCGGGGAGGTACCTCTCGCTTACCCACATGACAGCGGCGCAATTTTTATGCGGATGTCTGTGGGCGTCGGTAGTCATTAAATGGCTTCGATTACTCGTTTGCCTCCTAATACTATAAAAAATGTTTTTAAATGTTTAAGTACGTAACATACACCTATAGTCTATAAGTATTGTGGTGAATAACAATATGGTTCTACCCAAATATGGGTTACAGATGAGTACCTATTCGGACACACCTAGTACTTAGATAGGAATGATATATTTTGCACACAGCGCAGGAGCTTATTATTAGTTATGTTCACATGGACAATTATATGGACTTTACGTGTAATATATACACGAATGTGAAAAATTTACTATACGGACTTAAAACAATTACCTACTATACGGACTCTCGCGATAGGTAAATTAAATTTTCATTGACCGCGGAATTTGTATCGTCGGTTCTTCTTAGGTCAGGAAAAGGGTTGAGCGTGTGGCATATTTAATTATCGTATATTATTGACGTTTACAAAATAATTACTATTTCAAATAAAAACATTTTCTTTCATTTCAATTCTTTACGAAAAAATTACAATCAAAGAGCCGTAGTGGTACGCAAAAAAGTGAGCGAAAAAGTAAGTTCCATTTAATCGGCTTTGTACAACCCTGCTTTAGGTTCATACACAAATGTAATTTTGATAGCAGGTATCTTAGATTACCAAAAACCAGTTTCAACCAGTAAAATTTCAATCATGTTCTAACACATGTTACTGTTGATAATATTGATAAAATCCTTTCATAACTAAATTAATAAACGTGTTGCGCAGTAGACAATTTAATAAAAAATGTATGTACACAGATAAAAGTATATCAGTCATTACACGATACAATCTAGAGGAAAATGTGTACGTCACAGAAAAATTGTGTTATTATCTGAAATTCTCTTTTAAATATCTACTAAAAAGTTCTTAGTTCGTCTAGCTCTTCTAGTTCTTTTTACTCGATTATGAGTGTTTGATCGTCACCTACAAACTATTGAGACAAATTTTACGAACGAGGTATGACTATTGATTCATTTTCATTGACTCTTTTAGACTTTTTGGAAAATGAGCCTGTAAGGCGTGGCAAATGATAAAATAAAAATAAATTATATTGACACATACATACATACTAGACAAGCTAAGTATGTACGAAATAAAATGCTCAACTAAACTACATTAAAGGTAGTTCTAGTAAGACCGTCGTGTCCTATACAGATCGTATGTATATTGTATAGGAACCCATTTTTCTTATTTTATGATTTTGAAGCTTATTTTTGTTATATAACTGATTCGCGAAATAAAACAACATAACTATTGTTAGGTAAAGTAGGTTATATGGAAATATTAGCTAGTTCTTTATTATCTTTGTTAGGTCTTGCCATTTACGTTGCCCTATTTTACATTTATGTGTAATTTCGTTGGTATTGTGTAGTAGGTACATATATGTCTTGAATTGTGACTAATTCGCGTGGTCGAAGACCGCGACGGTAAAGCTACGTTCATAATGCGGATGTAACCTAAAATAAAACCTGTACAGTACGCAGATAAAAAAGACTTAATGTTTCCAAGTTTTAGATCATGTTTTCAGAAACAAAAAGCACTTACTTAATACATTATTAGCTCCAACACGCGATTGATTGTGATTGTATATAAAAGTTTTGTGATGGATTGATTGGATCACCACCCTACTAATATTATAAATGCTACAGTTTTTGAGCACAGAAAAATTCGGGGTAACTTGGATTAACACAGGATAGTTTTATCACGAAAAAATGTTACTATGGGATGCCATGGGATGATTAGAATTTTCCACAGGACGAAATTTACTCGGCAGAAACCGCGGGACGCAGTAGTTATATAAATCTAAATAGGATTTTTATACTTTATTTTAAACTAGCTGGTGACTGCGACTTCGTTCGCGTAGCGTAGTAACATTATAATCAAAGTTTCATTTTCGTCATCGTTTCATTCCAATCCGTCCAGTAGTTTTGATGATTAGGCCAGACAAACAGACAGAGAAAACAATTAAAAATCATTGACAAGTGTTCTAATACTATTTTAACATCGCCCTCAATTAGTTTTTCGTAAATATATTCAATGTACATGCACACGAATTTTACTGTTTTATTATATGTATAGAATAAAATAATTACAGACGTGAATGTTCCCTTAAAATATTTGTCATTCACTCTCGTTTTTGTTAAATGATACCAAGTCTTATTATGGGAATGAAGGTTTTTGCTTTCAATGATAAGACAATCAAAATGTTATATTAAACGTGTAATAAAACATGCAATTGTATGAAGGTTGCGAGAACAATCTTTTCGTGTAATTTATAATTTATTTCATACAATATCAAACTTATTGCGTTATTGATTGTTACAAATATGATATTATTTTATAATAACTTATAAAGAGCACATGTAACTTTCCCGATTATTTTCCCGATTTTATGTTTGAATGATGAAATAAAATAGTTATATAAGAACTGCAAATTAAATAATTTAATCTTATTTGCTTAATATATAAATTTGAAGGTAGAAGGTAGAATAGAAAGGTAGAAAATGTGCATCATTGTAAATTGGGAAATAGGTAAACAGTAGAATTGTTAAATGGTACTTTTTGACCATGGCCAGTGTAAAGTGACACAAAACGTTGAGAAAATAAGATGTTTCAATAATGAAGCACGATAGATTCCGTTTCATTGGTTTTAAAACTATGACTGATAATTACTTATGATAAATAAATAAAACCGAGGTTTTACAACGTAATTATCTGCTCACCTTCTCTCGTAGAGAGGGCTTAGACAAGTAATTCACCACGCATTCCCAGTGCGGAAAGGAACGTTGTCTCATCTACATAATGATTTAAGATGACGGTTGGCAGTTAACGATACCATTGTGAACACGACCTTACATTATTTATGAGTCCCGGCCCACAAGACGTTGTTGAACTTGACATCTATCCACAAGCTGAATTCATTTGGGTATATAATGGAAACAGTGACTTATTTATTTTATTCCTGCATTGTAGGAAATTTTACTTAGGTCCTTTGTTTTGCACATGTTATAATCTAAGCAAAAGGAAGAAAGTAAAAGAACTTATCGTTTTTTGGATTCCGTTCCTCAAAAGTAAAAATCGATTAAGTGCAGGTCGGACTTTGAGTTTTTTGTATCAGCGTAGCATGATAACTTTAAAGTTGACGAGTTCCAAACTTTCCGGTAATTGGTTGCCAGATACAAAAACAAAATAATTATGTGTGTAAGAAAATATTTATTTCCTAAACGAATCCGAAATAATAATGCTACAAAATTTTACTTACTTTCAGAGTTACTTGCTTAGGTTTAGAAAGTACACAAAATATTTGACTTTATTGCTATATTGTATCTTGTAAGTACCTACCTAATACACAATTGCCACATATAAAAAGTAAAAAAGCACCTAATGAGGCCTTATAAGATTAACTTGCAAATGATTGGCAACTAGCGTACAATTAGTTCGGGTGAAATGACTAAAAAATTGAGAAAATATTTAGTAAAATCAATTTTTTAAACTACTTCTTATCCTTGTCATCGGCTGTTGTTAGCGTTTAATTTATCTGATGTAAACCAAATTTGACCAAACATTGAGAACTGCACATTAATGAACAGTAAGAAAATTATAAACTAGAAGAAGGAATGACCGAACTTGAGAGAGTTCTACAAGAGAATCAGATTCCAACACAGGAGATAGTTTTGTACAGAAAAGAATGTCATTAATGAC
Organism: Calycopis cecrops; assembly: GCA_001625245.1. NCBI lineage: Eukaryota > Metazoa > Arthropoda > Insecta > Lepidoptera > Lycaenidae > Calycopis > Calycopis cecrops. The sequence goes on from LUGF01041421.1 coordinate 35,494, forward strand.
GTCAGTTTCAGTTCAACGGAGTCGATATTTCAATCATTTGAAATCAGTACTTCAGTGAACATTATTGCCAGTAAAATGTATTTATGCAAGGATAAAACATGGTAAATTGACTATGCAAAATTACTATAATCATAATTTGTAATCACAGTTATTGCCTCAACGAGTGACGCGGCCACATCGCCTTGGCACACTCTATTTACATTTGACTCGTGCAACTTACAGCTCAATATAGTCTTGTACTCGAATATTACAATTTAATACCAACTGCAATATTATTAGAGGACAGCTTACATATCTTTTGACTGTCGTAAGTTTTGACTGGTATCCATTTTGAAATGGGAATGTCCTTATGTACAGACAAATAATAATATTACTGTTCCGACTTAAGTCCAGAATTTTACCTCTTGATTTGAAAAATGTCTGTAATAACGATTGAACCTGCTTTATACCCCGAGACCGGGCCCTGAGAGCCATCAGTATTGGTACGATTGACAATAAGGTTTGGATGAAGAGTACTGGACGGACCATGTAAGTGAAAGCTATATATTAGTGACCAGAAATAGATACTTTTTTATATTAGGCGATAACCTTCCTTCTTCTGTCCAAACTCACCAACCACACGAAATGAGAAGACGTAACTGTAGAGAGCTACCACCGTAGTCGCGTCGGCCATATTCATCTGCAATTTAGAATGGCTCTTCTTACTAAAAATAATACTAATATTTCCTTGACCTTTCGTGTCCATAATGCACAATTCGCTACGTAAAACTGTACAGACAGCGCGGCTATAAGTAATGGTAAACAATTCTTTATATTTTGGTAACATTACCCGTACCAGCTACTGATTCATTTATAGACAAGGACATGCGGAAGAGGATCCGTTACGACCTCGAACCTTGTTACCATATTAATGGCGTAGTATGTGTTCTAGACCAAGGTACTTGCTGGTACTAGTAGATACGCCTTCTAATTAAAAAAGCAATAATTTTATGTTTGTAATTATGCAATAAGGAATTCAAATTTATTGTTTTTCAGCTCTAAAATGAATAAAATATATGTTTTACTTAATACCTAGCTTATGGTGCTGGTTATGTTTGGATCTTGTTGATTATTCTATGATGTATTTCTTTCGTAGGATATGCGAGTGGGGAGATATAAACCCATTTTGATGTTAAAACATCTGTGTTACATTATTTTATCAATTAAGCTATTTATTAAGATAAATAGCTGGCTTAAAAAGATGGAATATTTATAAATAGTGCAGATAGGAATTTAAACGATGTTATGGTCTTTGTTATTGTTATTATTACATTTATTGTTGCTATTGGATCAATTATACAAAATTGCAGGAAATTATTGTCTGCATTCTTAATCTGGTTAAAGCTTATAAGAATGCAGGCAGCTGTTTACTATTAAAGGGTTCGGCACTTCATTCCTGGCATTTATTTGGTAACGCTGAGATCGTTTCCAATTTACGGAGTTCCCTGTTCCACTTAACTAACAGGTAGCTTTTCATTTTTGGTTTCATCATATTTGGCGACTTATTTTAGTTAAGGTTTGCCCATTTTTTATAAAATACCTTAGACAAACAGCTGACCTTTTTTGGTGACGACCGACGCATATTACAGACAATTTACACACACAAATATACAATTTCCTACATTTAATTCAGACGTCTCTTCCGAAGAGCCACCAAAAACGCACAAAACTGAACAAGGTAACTCTCACTTTTTGGTGTTATCATGTAAGCGAGAAGTATTAGCCCAGCCAGGCCAGCAAAGCACTATCTATACAGCATAACAAACGAAACCAGGTAAAGTTGATATTTTCCTAGATTTATCCTCGTCATGTCCAGACATAACCGACAGACTGTTCGAGTGCGGTTGTGACATCAAGACGGCGGGCTGTCGCAAACGCGATAGCGCAATTCCCGAGCTCTTCTCTGAAAGGATAAGTCATGCACTGTTTGTTATATGGTGACATTGCACTGCCATTCTGCTTTTGTCCTTATCCACATACATTTAAAGAAGAGATTCTATTGTACGTGGAACGAGGTTACATTTTAGTTAGCGAAACAATCACAATTATTTTTAAAATACCAACAACGATAGATGTAAAAGGCATTTTAGACTACTATTTATTGTATATAAAGACTATTTTAGTGTTTACATGCTGCGAGTACTGTAATATAATTATAGAAAATTGTTGGTGAGATCTTATAATAAATCCCTGGGAACATATTACATATAACTTTCTTACATTTTTCGATGAGACGTGAGGGATTCACGGACAAACTGAATACCCACTTAAACCATCGGGTGCCATATTCTGAAGTGACACAAACCAGGGACGGTTTGTGAGCAGCAGGACCCTTCGTATATTACTTATATCCTTGATATTGAAGGTTAAACTTTTCTAAAGGCAATGGAACGTAAACAAGTGTTGATGATTGCAGCTGGTACATAATGAGATTTGTCATTACATCTGTATTGTTTAATTTTGTTTTTTTAAACATCACGATTGCAGAGCGACCATATCAGGTGACAGTTGTACATTGTTCTACAAAAGTATACAATACTACGTTGCTTTTGACCTCTTTTTTTATAAAATAGGGGCAAACGATAGAGATTTTTGGTTTTTCAATACCAAACAAATAAACTATTATGATGCAGATTCATTGAATAGGTGCATCCCATATTTCGGCCGTCTGCACTATGGTAGATTTAATTGTTGACGTTCAATAAGTAATTCCTGTAATTCTATTTTGAATAAAAACTTTTTCATTTCACTTATCACCAACCACACGAAACACGACAGCATATTACTTTGCTTCGCTATCCTAAGAGCGAGAAACCTCCATGGTTATACCTTCCGGATTTGACTGCAACGCGGTAGTGACAGTACCTTATCCACATGCGGGAGGATAAGTATATCTACCAATTTATTTGCTTCCACATCGTTCCATATATTTGAGATTTGGGATTTTTCTATATCAAAGTATTTGAGACACGTGAACGTATTAATAGGGTGAATAGACAACCAACAATTCCGGAGAGAATCGCATTATGGCTCTCCTCCTTCTCTTTTTATATATTCGCTGAAACCTACAAATGGGCCCTCGATTGCTACGAACTTGAGTTGAACAGTCTTGTTATTACTGTCTGTGCATATCTTTTACACGTACTTGTTAAGAGCACGGCCTTATACAGATAATTTATGTGACATTACTCGATACCTTGGGGATTTATAAGCTGCGTCTTTCGAAGGAGGACCGCTAGTCTCGCGGAAACACTATTGCATACAGATGTTGCATGTTCTAATACTTACTGCATTTGGCAAGTGCCTTTGTTTGCGTCAAATTATATTATTGCTCATAAAATCGGTCGCAACATGGCGTGAACAACATTTTGGTGATATTTTATTAGAATAAGCGTCTTTAGTATTTTTGAGAGTATGTTTATATCTGGCTCTTCTAGCCTTCTACTCGGTTTGATATACTTCGAAGCAACATAATATTGTTTATCCTTATCATATAAGACACTATATTCAGAAATCTATCACCTGTAAGCAGAGGGAATGCGTGGAAAATTGCTAGTGTGGGCAAACACCTAGATCTACAAATGTGAGATGAAATACAAGTAATACAATACAAAGTAAGATCTACATTCTCTATAGGGATGGTAAATTTATGTTATTGATATCAATATCCGTATTTTTATTTAGCCAGCCCTGGTAATGAGAAACATCGGTTTGTTTGTCCTCACTGTATACGGGTATGTAAAGACATCCGCTACAAGTCGTTCTCATTACTATGAGACGGCGGGACGACGGGTGGCGCCGGCGCAAGGTCCTTGGCGACGGAAGTTACACGAGATCATATGAATCGAATAAGCGTATTATTTCTGAAGTAGAGGCTACTGAGTCTTGAAGGCCTGGTACAAAACTGATATCAGTAACTCCACAGAATATCTTAGTACATTTTTTATAGTATAAGGTGGTAAATGAGCAACAGGCGCCATTTTTAAAACAACCGACGCCCATATATATCCGCATATAGGTTATGTAGATGCGCTGCCATCCTTCCTCACTACTCCATAGGCAAACATTTTGTCGTTTGCCATATGAAAGACTTCATTACTTTATCGAAACCTTAAGTCATATATTTATTGGCTTTCTTTGATGTTTTCTTATTTTAACATTTTTTTTCTAAATCGTTGGCGTGAGATGTATCTCTCGCACACATATCTCTTTGTGTAGTTTTTTACGTATGTTTAAGTATCCGGTAGCCCATCTGTGGTGAATACCGCATAAACAAACACTATCCAGTATCCTTGCGACTGCAAATTGTAGGTACCTCCATGCTATTAAAAATATCGATAAGCTGAGTGTACGCTGATGTTGTTTAAATATAATTTAAACAATATAGGTAAATATAATTTCAATATAAGTTAAACAATAAGATATCTAATAAGTGTCGATAATAAACAAGACGTAATGAGAGGAAGCGGATACAGTAAGAGCGTACAATAACGTACGGCTTTCCGCCAGATGGTGGAGCACAGTATGTGACTGTGAATCATATTTGTTTATATACCGAGCTGCATTATCATAATATAAGTTATAATATTATAAGTTATACATCAGCTGAAGATGTGCAGCGTTTAATTAATTTGTTTCATAGCATTACTAGCTTCCGTCCGCAGCTCCGCCCGCGCGGATTCCGGACTTAAAAAATTGAGTTATTATACATATAAACCTTCCTCTTGAATCACTCTGTCTATTAAAAACCCATAAAAATCGGTAGCGTAATTTTGAAGATCTAACACACAGACGGCGAAAAGCGACTTTGTTTTGTACTATGTACCTAGTGATACAGAAACCGCACTAAACGCTACGGCATAGCTATCTACCGCTCAACGGTGGTATCATGTCAGCAAGGGGTACCTGCGCGATAGTGCCGATTCAATTGTGCAATGCAGTGTGGCACTAGCTTATACAAACTGAATTAGTTTAAAAATTAAAGACGGACTAATCCACGCACAACTAATCTGTGGGGTGTTCTGTCGCTGATAATTGCGAGACACCTCGCCACAACTGATAAAGACACCCACTGCAATGGCTTTAAGTAGGTACTGGCACACAGATTTTGCGCAGCACCGGGATGCAGCTAGTATATCCTATTAATATTATAAATACGAAAGTTTGTGTTTGTTTGTTACTCCTTCACGCAAGAACTGCTGAACCGATTTTCATAAAATTTGGCACACACATAGAGAGTAACATGAATTAATACACAGGATAGTTTTTATCCCGAAAAAATGGTCCTACGGGATGCCACGAGATTATGATTCGAATTTTGCGCGGGTGAAACCGCGGGGCGCATTATTAAATAAAATTTAAATCTCTTCTGTCAGGACTCACAATTAGTGATCACAAAACTACGCAATATATACTCTACGCAATTTTCTGGATTCTCTTCACGTCGATATTAACTGAGTAGGAGAGATCGAGGCAATTCTGCAGCAGTTTCACAGTATCATTACGTCTTACAAAAACAATATTAATATAGAAAGCATTATTAACTTGTAAAGTATAAATATAGGATGAGGCTTTTACCGTATTAAATGTCACTTACGCCCTTGAATGAACATAAATAAAAATGTTTTATTATTGACTTTCACGGCTATAAACGGCTATAAATTGGTGGTCCTTGACCACTACGTTTATTATTCAAACCGAAGGCGGTTCCTAAGCGATCGGAGCACGCAATCTGCTCGTTTCTGTTATTCGTGACCTTTTCAGCGTTCGGAAATGTCAAGCCTAAAAAATGTAAAAGGTCACCTGCTACAGCACCAAATATAAAAGTATAGGTCGTTTACCTGTGTTTTAAAAAAGAAGTTGACCTATCCGGTGTGAAGGTGAAAAGAATTGGGAAAATTGCTCGCTGTTCAAAATGCTTGGGCTCAAACAGCAGCGCTCCGTATTCTGTGATATTTATCTTCAAGTCAAAACATCGGAATTCTCACTGTCCTCGCGAGGTGCAGCAGTCATCCGTACATATAATAGTTACGCAAAAACACCCACTTCACCGAGCGTACCAATCAGGTTTAGCTGCAGTGCTACCCTCACCTATTCTTGGTAGTAGGTACTCGTGGTGGTAAATAGCTAAGCTGAAATAATGACATTTCTTAGCGTACATCTATCAGCGTGAAGGTTCTGCTCGAATAATGCATCGAGATCCCTTATCGCTAAAGATGCTAAGAACTATTGCCATGATTAAACTTCGACGCCATTGCGGTATAGCGCATAATTTAAAGGTCACAATCGTCCATGAAAGAGCTGACCGTGAGCGCCGTGAAAATCGATTGTTAGATTTCTATTCAAGGATTTACGACCAAATTAACTAATTCCACATCGACGAAATTACAAAATGCATACGTCTAAAACTTTTTTAGCTTCAATTTAGTTTAATTATTTATTACGGGCAATGTTAATAACGTAAGCATTATATAATAATGAAAAACTGGCGAGATGTTTGTTGTTATGTAATATTGAAATCAGGCAATTGGTACACTTATAAATGAATATTAGAGAAAAAATCTGCGGTTCTTTTTAGGTAAGTAGTGTTAAATTCACAAGCGATCACAATATTACGCAATATTATTACGCAACATACTCTTACGCAATTGTAGCAAAGTACATAAGGGACATGGTATATAACGGTTATGACGTATCTCTTGAATGTTTAGTTTAGTCACAGTAAAATGCGATGAAAAGACAAGATGTCTCATTTCACAAGAACGTGCTATAATTAACTGAAACACATTATGAATAACAGTGTTCCAACTGTGATTCAGCCACTCGTCCACTTAACTCTTCAGTTTTCATATTGCTTTGTGTGTTGAAAGATAATTTTAATTATAGGTACTAAGATATCAGCAATCTAACAAGTAATGACCTCAGAGTTTGTCATTTTTGATATGGCTACTGTAGTCTGTAGTCTAGTACTGCAGTCATTAGCTTTTTACAATTTGGATCTCCAATGGCCAAACGGCTCATGTAAATGACTAGATTTTATTCTAAATAAGTACCTAACGTCATTTCATAAATGGACACGAAAAGAAATTAATTCTTCTAATAATAACTAACATTGCTTAACGTTCATTGTAAGAGATACCATCTCTGCTTTTTTTTATTTTTTTTGTAAGCTACTATTGGACGTAAGTTAATCATTATTACGACGATGATGCTGCTTCGGCTAGCCAAGCCATTAATGTAATGTAATGTAAAGTAAGATAATTGTTGTTACCAATATTTGACTATTTTGGCACGAAAAGCGACAAAAAAGCATATTTAATATGCTTTGTTGTCGCTTTTCGTGCCGTTTATATGTAGCACCAGTGGACGGGGTAAAGGAGTGCAACGGCTTTGTGTAACCTCTGGTTGTGGGGGTTTTAACATCCTCGATATAAAAGTCATCGAGTCATGCCCATAAGTTTTCTTTTTCAACATAATAATTCAAAATATTCAATGTAAATATTCACACGTACATATTTATCGTCCATGATTCAGGGTAAGTGATTAATACTTATATAACAGTGATTCACCGGAAAAACGACGCCTAATTAACATCGTCGGTTAAGTGAACTGTTCTACTGAGAAAACGTGACGAAAAACATTTCCATCGTTTAAATATAGAATAGAAAAACGCTTTCCGTGAGTCACTGGAAAAGAACTGGCCCATTCAAGTGTATTATTAAGTAGAAAGGTTTCGCTTCCTTTTGTGAGGCCGTTGTATTTTAGGCCCGAGCTACGTACGGCACGTTGAATTTTCACGTTTAATGTTATATAAAGTATAATTTTATTAATGTTATATAAAGAACCATTTTACTTGTAAAAGGCTTACTATACAGCTTTTTAAGAAGTAAGGTATCTTTCACATAATACCGACATAAAGCTATGCCGCCGCTTTCTGTGCGGATTTGAGTAGCCGGTGGCCTATCGGAGGAGAGGAGCATAGGAGGCGAACGCATCTGCATAGTGATCATGCGGAGGTCTTTGTGTAAGTCTCCGGTGGTCCATGGAGAAGCGAGGAGGAAGGAGGACAACGCTAATGTGTACTGCCCATGTGGCTATCGATGAGCGTCGGTAGTCATGAAAATTGCTCGGACTGTTCGTTTGCCTCCCTATATAAAAATATTTATCAGTAAAAATTACAAATAGTAACATATAGAATTTGTTAAACTATTTAAATTTAACTTCTTATAGGTACTTATTTTAAAACAAGGATGTGCAATGTCTTTGTACTTTCCAGGCATTAAGCGTAGTCTATTTTGTGCAACTTCGGTCCGACATTCTCTCGTTTCTGTTTTTATTTTCGTCCTTTAGAGAATGGTCGACATGTACCAGTTCTAAGTACTCCGCATTGCGGCTGAGTCATTCACACCGGCTAAGGCGGGGAGCACACTTCATTATTGCATTGTTACACGCAGTTAGGCCGGTTGCACACTTTGTATTGTGTGCTTGGAGCAACAAGCCGCTAATGCATTCTTGGATATTAGAAATTTTCCTTTAAGACACTTTATTTTTAATGCTTTTTTTTTGTCTTCGTTTACATTAATGTCAAGTATAAGAAATGAATCAACTCCATTAAAAACAATTTCAACTGAAATAGCAGAAAAAGTAACTTTAATTATACTAGTAAGCCAGGTCAAGTAACTACTTGATATATATACTATGTTATATGTGAAAAAGAGTGAAAAAGTGTTTACCATCCTCTTACTAAATGAACTTTTACCTCGGTAATGGTAACATTACTGTGGTGTAGCTATAGTCATCTTCTATATGAGGCTCACAAATTAATCCCACTGCTGCCACCATTTTATCTCCAAATGATAATAAAAGCCAAAAAAAACTATTAAACTTAATGAAGAAGACTTGTTATAGTATTGAGCATTTTTATCATCTTATTTAATCATTTGGACTAAATCTGATAATTTTTTGAAGTAAAATGGATACGTAAAAAAAAATAAATAAATACGTAAAATTAAATACGTGCGCTTGACTGAGCGTTGCAAAAACACACATCGGGCAAGGCCAAAATAAGTTGGCATTCAAATTCAAAATTCAAATTAAAGTGAAACTTTTTTGTATTTAAAAATGAATGTAGTGTCACATGTTATGCCATTGTAACTGCGATAATGAAAATCATTAATTAAGTTTTACTTCAGCTGTGTGGTCTCAACCTTTTTTCAATTTGAACCCCATCTGACTGTCCCTGACCCATCTGTGAGTACTGACGCTCATGAACGTCCCTTCTTCACCCCGCCTACCCTAATACCAATAACAAATAAGTATTTCAATTTCCATTCTCGTCTTGTCTGTATCTATATCTATTTAGCTCAGTTGACTATTCATGCGGTATGAACAGCGAATGTGGGGCAAACCGAGTCCAAAGCCATACTGGTACAGATTACATGTGTTACGTGATAGCTAATCGCCTTTTTAACGGTATTTGGGGCAGTTTGTACTGCGCCATGATCCATGTTTGGTGAAGCGATTCAGCTCATTGGAGTAGGTTGATTAATTATGGCTGGAGATTATATCAAGGATCTTTTGATGATGTTAATGTTTAAGAATGAAAGAAAGAGATGAATTTTATTGATCAGCTTTAAGAATTATCATTACAAAATAATATTTAATGAGTTTTGGTAAGATGTAGTGCATGCTTGCATGCAATCGAATCGGGCCGGCACAATCGGGGAGGTATGTCTCGTGTATATGCTTAGCCCTTTAGAAACTGTCCCGACCTGCCTTGATACGTGTATATCCTTAGTCTATTATTATTATTATTCAAGAAAAGAGCTTATTCTTTCCTCAAAGGTCGCCAAACGCATCTGTCAGACCTCTGGTGTTACGGATGTCTGTGGGCGTTGGTGATCACTTTACATCAGGTATTCCAACTGTTCGTGTGCCTCCTATGCTGTAAAAAAATCGATGGCATATATGAGTGTTCACTGAGTGCAACAACCTAGGTTATTAACTTGGATTGGCAAAGTAATTAAGGACAATTTCTAAACATACTCTGATACTGAGTATGTTGCTGTTAGACAGACGAAACGATCTGAGTTGATAAAATACGTTATCATGTTGCGAAAACGAACTTTCACATTCACACACACAAACACACACACGCACTAGTTCTACGACAGAGCTCATGGTACACTTTCACTTGGCCTTGCGATCATCTATACATTCATAATAAAGAGGCTCTATATTAACAACGTAGGTGCAACAATACTACGCATTTTGCGTCTTCGGCCTTACCAAGGCAACATATTAAATATTTTAAAGGTTTCTTGGAATTAATTAATAATAAAAATAAATGTACTATCATATATAATTATCGCCTTGTAAAACACATTTGTAAAGTCATTAATTTATTTATATATCGTGAGGTTTTAATATGATATACAAATAGAAAAAAACTTTATTCAAGTAATAAAATTATTACATTGATATATGTATAAGTAAATTTATTAGTAGAATAAAATTATTTTACTTAGTCTTAAGAACATTTAGTCAGGTACATCTACAGTGTTTTTAGATCACTTTCTTTTTTTATTTAACACACCTTCAAATCTATAAATGAGAGTCATTAATGTAAACAATACGACTGTAGGCAAATCAAGATGTAGGTACTTAGAGCTCAGAGTTTCGCATACTCTTGACCTTATACCATAAAAAATAAAAATTTCTTTTAGAAATCGTATAAAATTACTTAAATTACTGATAGGTATTTTATTTCTTTACTAACAGCGCCTCGTCCTTTCTTCAGCTTAACTTACTACGTAGTTACTAGGTATGTACAATCTTTATTCTACAAATAGACTATCCAACTCTGAAAGATTTATAAAAATCCTAGCAGTAGTTCCTACGATTACCGACGCAAACAAAGAAACTTTATAACAATAGATTAATTGAAACACGAGAATCATTTAATTTTCACTTTCAAAACGCAGTTGATATAATTGTTTCATAGAATGGTAAACACGGTTAAGTAACTCATACGTGCTCTGCACTGGATTTCTCTGCTCCGTGTTGCCTAAACGTATTATTGTAATGTCACGCACTCGTCCGCTGCAGATATAGATACAACAGCTAAGCTCTCTTTGTTAGAACAAGATTATGTAGACGCAGACTATTGTGATATATTTAACTCGCGTGAGAGGGAAATAAGTTTCACCCGGACTCTCTACTCTAAACTCTTAGGCTTGGAGACATTGGGGTCGAGAAGTGGGCCCTATTACAGATACAAAAATAATCATAAGACTTACAGGGACCTTACAGCCTTACGGGGACGGGGCTGCAGCCTTCTTACGCCCCCACCTGGACCTAGCGTTGCACTCGCCTATGATAATTTTTTTTACACCACTGTCAAAAAAAAAATAACACTATGTATATCTAGGTTCTGCAATGGGAATCACTTCGTAAAACTTCTCGTATACTAATTGAAGTGTTTCCTTGTTTTCAAAAACTCTGACAGTTTCCTCGAAGTCTATGCCTTTGTTTGACTCGTAAATGGTTCTGCTGTCAATCCCGTAGATACTGATACGATAATAAATGGCGTGATGAATTACTTTTCTTTACTAGTAGCTTGTATGGAACAACACATTTTTGTATGTATAAATATATTGGTATCATACTCACTTAAAAGCCTGCCTTTTTGTTCATTCTGTTATATTATTTCTAGTCTTTGTTATTATTATAGTCGATTCGCTGTATATATTTAATTAGATACTTCTGTAGAAGTTTTCTGCGATAAACATTATACTGTTTTATAACACAAAAAAAGAAAGAATTAAAATTCTGAGTGTTTTTTTAGGTAACAAAAATAATTTACAATGAAGATAAAAATTATTAAAAAATAGTATGAATTATTAAAATATATGGACTTTGGCCAGCACTTAGCCAATGTTTACGTGTTTGGATTATGAATTAAAATAACAGATGTACCTATATGTTGCACATCTTGGACGTTAATCCACGTGACGAATTTGCATGTATAAGATGTTGGCGGAAAACGGTAGTGCGCCGTTTATTAATGTGACAAAAATAATAAATCAGCCTGTCTACAGCTATTGCATGGATTGCATACATAATATCCTCCTGTCCTTATGTCCCATGGGGTAGGTAAGTTTAAATATAGATATATACATAAGTTTAAATGTTGTATGAGGTAGTGGTAGGCCACAGAGCAGCCAAATTAGGTCGTTACCACTAGAGAAATAGTGAGGTAGAGAGCCGCAATATGACAGCTGTCACGTTTCGTGCTATTTCTGAGTTTCCGTTGGCACATTAGGAGGAGGGAAGGCAACAACGTATCTGCGTAGACGGCGTCAGTACTCATCCAACGACTGGTACGTGGCAGATCATTAAAACAAAATGTTACTTATTTGCGAAAAGCTTATGTTTATTTGTCTTTATGTAACAGGTCAACAGAACTCCTAGGTGACTTGGTGTGGTTGTGCATTAACATTTATTTATTGTAAAACTACTGACGTCAACCGATCCTCAAGTGCCCCCAGTGTATAATTTCCTTTTGGCCTTTCTTGACAGTTATACAACTATGGTAAATGCTATATTATGTATCGTACTTAATGGTATCCATATATGAATATTATATTTGTATCTTACGTAAGCAGCGGAATGGACACGGTTATTTAACTTTGAGTTATTGGTACTCTACGAGGAAGACGGTCCTGACGTCATGCCGTTGTCGTTGCCATTAGTCATTGTAGCCAGACACCACTACTGGACTTGTGTTTCTTTAGGTTTATGTCTAGCAGTGGTATTAAGATAATGAGATGAAGGTACAAGACTATATTAGGTCTAACGATGAGAGACGGAAATACTTGATAATCTTTGTTGAAGACCTCGGCTACTGAATATAGGCATTAACTAGGTAATTTATTTTTAGAAATAGACATAAAATTCAATTCAGTATTGACGACTTTCGAGATAGTTGAACAATATTTACACAAGACAATACAAAATTAATATCTTACGTTAAAAATAAAAATACAATTTATTGAAGACTGAGACTAAAGATAATGTTAGTAGTCAATAAAAAGATTTGCAACGGTAAGTAATACATCGATATTTTGTTATTCTTTGCGAGTGTGAGAAACAAGGATCCAAAAATTGTAGGCTTAGTCAATTGATAAAATTGTAAATATGAAAAAGTCGTACGAACACTAAGGTTTTAAATATGAGCTATCACTTAGCTGTTTTCGGACTAGGTAACTGCATCCGATTTTGGAACCAAGTACCATACTACGTATTTTCATTGTTTTCGCGTCTGAATTAATTAATTATTATCCACTAACATTCTGCGGGTGCCATCGAACATACTGAGTTGCCTCGGATCTTTCAACAACAGGGCATGTAATACCTAGTGATGTGACTACTTTCACTATATTTAATTAGTTTCTGTTACTACTGGAAGGCTCGTACTGTGATCATCTCGATGACTTAATGTAGTAAAAATATGATGCTATTGATTGTTTCCGAGAACATGTGTAACTACCGGTTCTTATATTATTATTTTTTTTTAAATAAGTTGTTCGAATGTTCGCATTTTAAAATGAGCAATGGCAGGATATTACGATTTTACTCTTATTATTAAGTTTTTATTCATATACATCATATGTATAAAAACTAAACTGTATTCATATATAAAAACTCAATACACTGTACTGGACAGAGTGGACTTTCCGATGACGTACCTATGTATTGTACTCCATGTTACTGTAAGTACCTATATTTGGTACAGTTTCGTGGTTTTGCCGGTGAACTTTTTATAGGACTGCTACTTAAAAAATTAGGAGTATTTTTTCTTATGAATATATTTCACATCATAGACTTGTACCAAATATGTACGTATATTTTACTAAAAAATATAAGTAGGTACATAGGTATAAATACAAGTACCTATATAGATATTTGTCCAACTTCAATTTCTAATAGACCTGAATTAAAGTTTTTTACGTATCTATATCTATATGTACCATCACGAGCAATAGTATTATACTATACATATATACACTTTAGTGTCAGTAGTTTGAAATTCCATGTTATGCTTTGACCTGTCAAAGAAAGTAATTGTGACAGGGTATAACTGAAGTGTATACATTTGCTCGTGACTGTACCTACTTTCAACTATGCAGATGTTTGATAACAGTGTAAGAAATAATCTAATAAGCGATAGCGTCGGATTGAAATATTATATCTACATACTCCATCTTCATTATCATAAATCCAAAGTATCTGCGTACGTAGTGATGTACACGGATGTACACGTGAAAATGACATTTGTCAGATAATAAATCACTATGACATGACAGCAATCCGGTCACACACGGAAGCGACATAGCGACATGCTCGCGTAAGGTGAGGGACAAAAGAAACCAACAGAGTGAAAGTGTGGTACCGTTTTGAGGACATGCGTGCTACTTTTGAGGTCCCATTGTTGGGAGAGGCCTAAATTCCTAAATTTTTTATGGTACGTTTTCCTTTTACCGAGAATCATCATAATTAATTATGTGAAGATTTAAACCGCCTTCTTGGAATCTACATGTAGTACCTACTTGTATATGAAAATAAAATAAATAGGTACTTTTGTGGATAATTCTCGTGAGTCAAGCTCTCTCAACTAATGATATTAATAAAACTGAAATGCATTAGTGAGATATAAGAATTTATTTATTTATATTGCTATATTAGAAAAACATTATTTTAAAAACCGGCCAAGTGAGAGTCGGACTCGCGCACGAAGGTTTCCGTACCATTATCTACGAAAACGGGAGCTTATCTTTTGTATGGGAGCAAAAACATCACGTTTATTGTGTGGGGGTCCCCTTAAATATTCATATTATTAAATTTTTTAGTATTTGTTGTTATAGCGGCAACAGAAATACACCATCTGTGAAAATTTCAACTGTCTAACTATCATAGTTACATATAAATACAGCCTGGTGACAGACGGATGGACGAACATCGGAGCCTTAGTAATAGGGTCCCGTTTTTACCCTTTGGGTACGGAACCCTAAAAACTAAGTTACGAAATATGAAAGTTCTAAACACAAATTTCACAATTAATGTATTATGTAACAGATGCGCTGCCTTCCTTTCTTGTCCTTCCGCCATACCACCGGCTACTTACACACCGCACGAAACGCGACAGCACAGCTATCACTTCACGCCGGTCTCGTGTAAGCGAGAAGTACCTCCCCGGTCGTGCCGCCCAATTCCACTGCATGCAAGCATGCAGTGTGCCACTACCTCTTACAAAACTTTAAGAGTTTTAACACGACATATTTTTTTTATTTATCAAACAGTTTTCAATAGTCCATTTAAGAAATTAAATGGACTATTAAAAACTGTTTGTTAAAGAGTCATCTCGGCTCGCGTCCACGACTGGTGTAACCCGACCAAAACGTCCAGCAACGGTATATGTTTTCGCCAGTACCATTAATAAATATTTTATTTTGTTAAAGCCCGTAAATTAACTACAAAATGTGTAACAAATGCAAGAGTGTCAAACAAGCATTTATTATAACATCAATACCATTTTAAAACAAGTGCTTCATTGCAATAGGTTTAGAATACCAGCTGCATCATCAGTTTTTGCGGTTTATCTGCTCCTAGCGCGGCACAGGTTACACTTACACGTGGTAATATGAAACGTACGATTCTGCGTAATTCTGATCTGTGGCGCCAGTCAAACTGCCGGTCAGCTATTATAAAACGTGTATTATTATGTAATATATTCATTAGTAATATGCACTACCTCTTAACTTTTAGTAAGAGGTAGTGCTACGGTCATGCGGGCGATTTGGGCCTCCACGACCGGATAACTGTCGCTTACACGACACCGGCCGGGCGCAATGTGACAGCTGTGCGGTTTCGTGCGGTGTGTAAGTAGCCGGTGGCCCTTGGAGGAGGGAGAAGGATGAAGGGCAACGCATATGTATACCCTCTGTGCGGATGTGTGTGGGCGTCGGTAGTCGTGAAAATGGCTCCGACTGCTCGTCATCACTAGATCATATTCCGCCTTAAATAAGCAACAAGAATTAATATTAGTCACTTAGGTATATAGCGCTCAATGCAAAGAAAATACAAAAATATTTTTAGATTTTTACTTTATTATAATAAAAATAAAAGTCTTGTAAATGACTAATAAACATAAATTATTCGTAATGTATATCTACTAAATTTACTGAAGCTTCATACACCTCAGTATAAGTGCTCAGTAACTATACAACAATACCTACCATATAAGTACAATGCGAATGTGTATTAATGAAAGGAAGACTAAGCCTTACCCCTTGATCTTGTTGATTGGGTACCGCCTGATTGTGCTGAGACTACTTATAGAGATAGTAGCAACACAAATAGGATTATGTTATTATGTGGGAGGGCCATATAATAAACTTCTCTTTGTCTACCCCATTAGGGAAATGGCTTTCATAAAGTACATTTCAAATTAAATGAATTTAAGTCACGCCTTTGCCTATCTAATTATTTATACAGGGTGAAATTGAGGTCATTTTCGAAACAAAAATTTTGAAATGTATAGGTATCAATAGCACAACCTTAGTAAATGGTTAATTTAATAAAAAAGATTTATTTTGTCAAAGTCGATAGTTATATTACTATATCGAGTGTGATATTACTATATACTAGGTTTTGTGATTGATATACATTTCAAACTTTTTGTTTCGAAAACGACCTCATTTTCATCCTGAATATGTGAGATTCATTATCTTAACGATAATAGGTAACGGCTAAGAATATATTTATTGACGATTGTACAAGACTTAAAATTAAAAAAAAATCAGTTTTGATAGCAGTTTACTTATAAGTAAACACAGACAATGAAGTCTGGAAGTTTTTAAGTCTTGTGCAATCGTCAATAAAAAATAATCAGCTACTACCTATTATCGTAATATAAACACATAACACAAACCAGATATAACCGATGCTATATCTTATATTTATTGTGGCGATACGAATGAGAATCAAAGTTGAATGATCCAGATTTGGTGGCGTTGCGTGGCGGCAGGTGCCTCGGTGCATCGGCCTGGTGACTGCCGGTTATTGCTCTCTATGGCTTTAATCTTATGTTAACACATTGACCTAGCCCGTTTAGACGTGCCTCAATATATTTGTTTGTCCTCAATCGATATCGTCGTCAAAACTTCTTAGGTTTTTACTGATACCTACATTCTGTTTTGTTCTAAGTATAAAAGCCCAGTGGAGGTTTGATGAGATTACGATGGGTCTCGAAGGTTTAGGATCTATAAAGTAAGAGATCCCCATTGGAGTGAAGGAACAAAGGAGGGCAACGCATCTGCATAACATTAACGCAGATGTCAATTTGCATCGGTACTCGGTAGTTATAAAAAATTCGTTTGTTATATTATTCCCCTTATACTTAAAAAAAAAGAAATCCTTCTTTTTGAATGGTCTATTTTATCAGTTTAAAAAGTATAATTATAATTTCTGAGAAATCTAAAATCTTACATCAAAATCCATTAAGTTGATTTATAATTGATTTATAAATACCTACCTAATACATTTTGATACTGTGTCTTAAAGAAACACGTACCCACGTGTAGACGTCTTCGTGGAACGAGAAAAGATTATTTCGTATTTTATTCATTATTTTTATGATTATCTAAAATTTATGGTTGTCCTTGGTTATTAAATTCTTTATAATTTGAATAAACTTCATGGTATTGTATAAAATTATACTTTGTTACTACAATTTAATAAAAATAACACAAAAGAATGATTTGGTAAGAAAAGCAAAGCTGAACACCTAAAAATTTGTCTGACGTGTATAACGTTCCTTATCAGTAAGTTAGTGATTTATATTATTGCCTCTTAATGTTGCTTAATGTATTTTGATGATGTCTAGAACGTGTTGCCCAAATTATAATGTCCTGATAAATGGATTTTTCTTGTTTCTATTCAAAAACGCCTGTGCAGAAAAGTGTATTTCTTTGTTTGTACCGAGTAGGCTCCAAAACTACTTAACCGATTTTAGCCATTCTTTCACTTCGAAAGTTTATAAAGAAGTAACAGGTTCTTTTTCTAAAGGTTTTAGAGAATTAATAAAATGCAATTTTGACGCCCAATGATTTGGACACGGGTTGACATTTTTTATGATAGAGGAGGGTAAACGAGCAGTCGGAGCCATTTTCATGGCTTCCGACGCCCATAGACATCCGCATAGAGGCTATACGGCTGCGCTGCCCTCCTATTTTCTCCCACCTCCATGGGCCACCGGCTACTTACACACCGCACGAAACGCGACAGCACAGCTATCACTTTACGCCGGTCTCGTGTAAACGTGAGGTACCTCCGTGGCCCAATTCGGCTGCATGCAGTTTGGCACTACCTACGAGGTAGTGCCAAACTAGCACTAGCTTCAGGCTACAACTAGTAAAGTTGTAGCCTGAAAGTAGTAGTCTGCGAAGTACGAAAAATATCTGGAACTTTAGTCCGTAGGGAAAATTAATGCTGCAGGAAAAAGTTAGTTATTATAATACATTTGAAATATGATAATGATAATGTAGCGGTCGCGTATGGGCAGCTATAAATAAAAACACAGGAAAACCGCACGAATTTCCCAACACACAAAATTAATGATTTGTACAATATTATACGTTGGGTATATTCGAAGTGATTAAATGACGTTTGAAATACAAATGTAAAAACTTCCCAAATTTGTGATTCGATGGCTTCATGGTTAGTGATTACTCTGATAATCATCACAATGACCACGGAATGTGAAAAACCTCAATTTGTACTTTTTATAGTATAAGGGGCAAACGAGTAGCCGGAGCCATTTTTATGACTACCGACGACTATCCGCACAGAGGCTATTCAGACAGAGTTGTCCTTCATCCTCCTCCATCCTACATGGGCCAACGCCCAACGGCTACTTACACACCGCACGAAACGCGACAGCACAGCTGTCACTTTACGCTGTTGTCGTGTAAGCGAGAGATACCTTCCCGTGACGGCTCAATTCGGCTGCATGCATGCATGCAGCGTGGCACTACATAACAAATAGTAAATAAAGTGTAAATGAAGATAGGCGTGGGACTTGATGAAGTAATCACACGTTGTATTTTCTTGTATTTCTATAAGGATGAACGCTAACGGTGCAACATTCATAACTGTAGCCCGTTAGACCACTGTTTAACAGTGAGAGATTTGTTTTACAGTAATTATTGATGCCAGAACACACTGGCTTTTATATAAAACTAGCTGCGCCCCGCGGTTTCAACCGCGAAATCCATATGAACTTCAACACCCTATTTCACCCCCTTAGGGGTTGAATTTCTAAAAATCCTGTCTTAGCGGATGCCTACGTCGTAACATCTACCTGGATGCCAAATTTCAGCTTGATCCGTCCAGTGGTTTGGGCTGTGCGTTGATAGATGGCTATGTCACGTTTGAGTTTTAAATTATATAAAATATTTGTTTTCTGTCGGGTGGTGTGAGATAATTGATTGTAGGAACAATCCGGGTCATCCACCCTACGATATGATGTATGGTGCCGTGCGTACCTTTGCGCTTGGTCAAAGTGGTGCTTTTTTTTTCCCCCGGAAAAATCCTGCTAACGAAGTAGTTTCCGACCCACACGGACTGAAAATCCGGTTTTTTTGCGCCTTGCCATTGACGGAAGTACGTGGAGCCTTGGCATTGGTACGCGCTTCCGCCAGAAATAATTTCAGACTTAGGCATCTAGGCAGCACATGTTACTTTCAAATAACAGTATTAATACAATTAAGAGAAGAGAACATTGGCTATATTGATGTCCCTATGTGACTGCTTTCTCTTTTAACTGTGGGTGAGGTTGGTTGTGCAATTCTCGAATGCGTTCCAAATTGTGAGTAGTGAGGGCGAGTTAGTAGTAATTATACTATCATATCGAAGTTTATTATGATGAGATGAGAATAGAGATGAAATATAACTGAAAAAAAGTTCATGATTCATTCAGAGAATGGGCAAAACCAGAGATTAAGCTACTGGAAATTCAATTACAATATTGTATGTCGTTTTAAAACCTGATTTCACTTTACGACGTGGTTTTCCTTTTCAATTGAATGAAAATAATGTTTGTGCACATAGGTACGTTGGGTACTTACGTAAGTAGCTGTGGTTTTTACTGTGAGCTAACAATTGACTATATTTATTTCCAGAGAAATAGGACCTTATATTTTGTTATTATTCTTAACACAAGCTCTTACTACCTACTGTTGAGCCCACCATCCACCCACAGAGATATTACTGTTGTAGCATGGCAGCTGAATTATGATCGCAGCACACTTATCAACTTGGAAAGGAATCGTACCCGTATCACCTCGATCCGGTCAGTATTCTTTGTATGAAATATCATACTGCAACGCACACTTTTGGGAAACGTAACGTAATCGTATCGTCTTCGCTTTTCTAGGCGAGGCGTTTACGATCCCTATCCGAGTTGATAAGTGTGCTGCGACCGCTAGGCCAATCAAATAGCGGCTTTGGAAATTGACAATGGTTGAAGGGTCTCATGAAATACTGAAGATTTTCAGGCTTCAATATCATTAAGAGTTACCCAAGCTGAAAAGATCAACTATTCAACAAGTCCCACAAAGCCAGGCACATCACTGTTATGCAGAAATTAAAAATGGCGAAATAGACGTCTACTTTTTACCGATTTAATTTCTTTAATTGTATACCTCCGTTTACTCTTTCCCCCGGTCACGAATCGAGTATCGATCCGGTATTCCCCGCGTCATCGATCTGTCTGCGGTTCGCGAATTTCGCGGTACAAATGACCCAAAGTACGGTTGCTTGTAACTGGTACAAAGCAGTTTTGGGGCGCAATGTACAATGAGCCAATTATTTCCCTAGTTAATTATAGTACTAATATTATTTTACAGCGGCAAATTGGATCATTGGTCGACCGATTTTGTAAAATTAGCAACAAGAATATCGTGGACGATGCATTTGGTTAGCATTCCCCTCTCGCCATATACAGAGTAACTGCATATAGTGCCAAAGTATAAATACCTATTACAAGCGAATACCTCGTGGAATATTGCTTGATACTACTGAGAACCGTAAATATTCATAATAACACCATATGTGACTATAAAATTGTTACTTTACACTGATAATACGAGATAATTTGTATTCCCGACTGCCCTATTCGGATGTAATATAATATGTACTACAGTCTACACGGACGCTGTAAGTTCGGACCTGGCAAGATGCGAAGAATACTCTCTAGCCCCGCACTTACCCCGATGTCGCCCTAATATGACGACATCGGGGGTGGTGCGGGGGTAGAGAGCGGGGAATGGAATTTTTGCCAAAAGCCAATTTACAAAATGTGTCTATCCTTTAAAATCAAGTTGCAATTATGTCCTTTATCTTATTTTGCATATATTTGTCTAATACTGACAACACACTATAATCTAGTCGTTCTTATTCCATAGAAAAGATAAATGTGTGCGTTAGAATCACCCACACAGACTCCCACAAGTGAGTGCATGTTGCCGCACTGAATGCAAACGATAAGATGTAACCGGAGGACTGTCCCCTTACTGTACCCGAGTAAGCAAACTGATTAGTTCTTGTGTTTGTTGCAGATGCCCCAAATGATGCGAATTACATGATCGGCGGCGTGGTCATCGCAATGGCCCTTGTGGGGCTCATCATAGTGCTCCTGGCACTCACAATCAAGTAAGTAGAATATACATTCGTCGCGTAGTGTATATACAGCATTATAAAGTATGAAAACCTACACAGCTTGTATCGTTCCGACTTTAGCAATCGTTGAATGAATGAATGAATGAATGATCGTTCTAAGCAAAGGCGAATAAAGATGAACTTTTATTGTAGAGATCTTTCTACAGGCTAAAAGATGATACCTATTCTAGCAACTGCGCATTAAATGAAGCGGATACCTACTCCACCAACTTTTACACTGAGGAATCTTAATCCGAACATTTCAAGCCACATTGTATGTAAATTGATCAAGAAATCTTAAATATTTCATTAATTAACATTCATTGTTGCTAAAAATGTAAATTAAATTATATATTGTCCAAGTGTAAATAAACTTTAAATCACGTCTCAGGTACTCGAGTTCAATCCCCTTAACGTTTTGCGTCGAATGACCCTGTTATGTTCAAGCTTGGAATATTTTTGAGTTATACAGTATAACTTATAACCATAATTCTTCTTATACCTAAACGAGACTTGTGTTAGAAGGAATACATTATAATAACGTCTCAAATATACGGGTCGTTAAAAAAATATATAAGGGTACCTCTCGGTTTTATCCGCGTTTTCTTTGGGTTATTCCAGATATTAAACTTGCTTGCTGAGTTTTATCTAAAGAATATTACTGCAACAATTATAGTTGTCTAAAGTTGATTGATTTTCGCACAAATCGTCGTGACAGTTGTCCTTTTGTACGTGCGTGTCACTGAGTCCTCCTCAGCGACTGGACCGATTTTGACAATTTTTTTGCGTGTGCTGAAGGGGATTTGAGAAAGGTTTAGATTGACAAATCAGCCCGCCAGATGGCGCTGCAGTTCTATTATAGAATGTAAGCGGATGAAACCGCGGGGCATAATTAGTTAAATATATATTACCATTAGAGAGGTCTGTTATTTCTCAAACCTTGAGAAGGCAATGACAAATTATTATTTGCAATCTAATAGCACATAATAAAACAGTAAATTTCGTGTATCTGTACATTGAATATATTTACGAAAAACTAATTGGAGGCGATGTTAAAATAGTGTTGGAACACATCAATGATTTTTAATTTTATGTTTGTCTGTTTGTCCGTGCTAATCTCTTAAACTACTGGACGGATTCTCATGAAACTTTATGTGGTGTACCAGGCTTAGTATCTACTAAGCCTGGTCAACGTCAAAAACACTTTTTACTGCGGTAAAAACTCTCATTCCTACGGGAAATCGAATTTCGGAACAATTCAAGCAAACAATAACAAATCACTTTGATTATAGGTAATATTACTACGCTATGCGAACGAAGTCGTAGGCACCAGCTAGTCTAAATATAAATTATGCAATTTTCCGTAAGTACTTACCACTTTTGGCCGGGCAGAATTCCAAGTAGATTTAAAGTCACCGCAGAAGTCACGAAACTATAATACAAAAGTCGTATTTTGATATTTACAGTAAAAGCTAAGTGATATTGAAAACAGCAATAACCGATGCATGTTTCGCTTCTAGTGCTGTAAATGTAACACTAAATCATAAATACATTACCATCCTGCCTTAAAATCGGTACGGAAATAAAACATTTTAATCAAGTGTGTGCATTCTATATATGGAAAAGTACATTGGTATTTTACGCACTATCACACTTTTCATATATATGTGTACTGTCTCCCGCTTTGACTGGGGAGGGAAATTGGATTATATTCCTACTCCTCCTTTAATTTCTTCTGATTAATTTCGTTGCGGGTCCCAAGACAATTTAACTTTTCCCTCGGGCTCCCTGAGATCATATCAAATTGTCGTTGTGGTTGCCGCTGTTGATCCTGGTGACACAGGAGTAGCAGCGGTGGGAAAGAGTGGTGGACCAAGCCCGTTAAAAATATATCTAGGTAGAATAACAGTATTAACATAGTACAATAAGTACTATGGACTACGCTGCTATAACTACTTACATCGTATGAAAAGTTGATTAAGGGTTCAAAAGGCGAGATCGCCTTTGCTTATTTATTAAAATAAATGTTTCTTCAATTAATAGTTACCTAAATCAGTAAATGTGTGAACCGTGAACACCGATAACATGTGCATATAAAAATATTATATAAGTATATTTCGCAATGCAACACAATTTGGATGGGACGCCAGCTGCTGTAATCTGAACATAGTTTCGTATACAAAGAAACATCAATACGCTAATATCATATACGCGCCCCGTGGTTTCACCCGCGTAAATTTCGATCCCATAGGAACTTTTTTTCGGGATAAAAATTATCATGTGTTAATCCATGTTACTCTCTATGTGTGTGCCAAATTTCATGAAAATCGGTTGAGCAGTTTTTGCGTGAAGGAGTAACAAATAAACAAATAAACAAACAAACATACAAACTTTCGCATTTATAATATTAATAGGATTATATATTATATAGTAGTAGTAAGGCTTATATTTACAACATAATCATTATCACGATATTGAGTAATGCCTGAAGCCCAAACGCAATTCAATTTAAATTTTCATACATTTCTTCTTGAGTGAAAACGGAATATAGGGGTGATCACATGCCATTAGTGATTGGTATATTTATGTTACTTTAGTACAATAGGTTGCTCAGGAATGCACATAACTAAAATCATTAAAACGCTTGGCGTGAAATGAACCTTATTCGTTAATTTTACGCCTCTTAGTGCCAGGGAATATGTCTGCCATAAAAATAACAAAACGCTATACAAAAGATCCATTTTGTTTTATTTATAAATTTGTATGATAGCCCGAGATATACTGCGAGACATATACGTGTCTCTGGAATGTTCCATTGCCCAGAGACATAAATTGATGTCTCGCGACTTGGCTCAAAACAAACGATTCCTAGTAAATACGAGTCTACGAGACTTAAATGTTATTTTAAGAGACAATACAAGATCTGTTGGGTCAGCAGTTCTTATATCTAGGTAAATGTTGCTCTTTTGTCTGGAAATATGTGTTACATTTCCAGCGAATGAATTGAGTGGTAAACCCACAAACTGTTAATAATGAAATAAAGTATCAATACGTTTGTCAACTAATTATGAAAATCACTGTTCTGGAATTCAATTATGTTTATAAATAGTCCAAACTAGTAATAACCAAAGTCAATAATGCATTAAGATGAAATGTTGGCAAAATGACAAAACTTTGCATTCCCAGTCGATAATGTAATCTCGTCTACCTCCACAATGATATAATAAGCTGGTTTTGTAGAGCACTGTCATCATTCAACAACTTACAACAAGATGATCGCAATAAAAAATTATAATAATATGCATATGTTAATAATAAAATAATTCAAAGAATTTTATCGCGACCAATCAATACACTCTAAACCGTGGTTACTAAAACAAATAAATAAATAGCGATAAAACGAGTAAAAGTAATTGGAATAAAATAATTCCTTTAATTCGACAGGTTAGCTTTTGTTTTTTAACACGATGAATGAATTCAATGAATCCTTTAGAATTGTAAATAAAACATTTCATTTTACCCCACTTTGATGATAATAACATTCTCCATGTGATGACGATAATAACATTCGCTATGATTCACCAATATTTATACTGTGAATCCATATGAAATAGTAAATACAGGTAATTCTAAACAGTGAATTACGCATATCACATAGTATTAAAAGGCGAGTATTTCTTGTATATATTATTCTATAGTTTAACGCCATGAATGCTTCTTCAGTTCAGACCTAGTAAACCGAAAAAGGGACTCAAAGCTGCAGCTTTCTTCTTACCGTAGGCTCTATTATAGATACCAAGCTACCTATACGCCCGTCTTCAGATCTTACCAATGCGCAATATTCCGACGGCTCGTCATCCCGCATAGAACAGATCCAACTATAAAATAAAAAATTCGAGCCATTCTCATGGGAAAAGATGTTGGCTTTTTAAATATACATCATTTAGTTAACAAGTGTGGCACATTTCAGTTCGGTTAACTTATGGCCTCTTTATTAGCAACAACAATTACCCAACATCTGTTGGATGATGTAATTGACGGGGTCGGAACTCGCGTTTCAGACAATTCGAGACTAATCATTCGCTCAAGGCAATAGAACGGCCCGAAGTGCTTGTTGCAAGGATTTGTAAACGATTACGTTGGTAGACAAACGTTCATAGACAATACGAGTTCGATTTTTGAATTTGTAATACTGCATAGAAAAACGTTCATAGACAATACGAGTTCGATTTTTGAATTTGTAATGCTGCATAGAAAAACGTTCAAAGACAATACGAGTTCGATTTGTGCATTTGTGATGCTCCAAAGGCAACCGTTTATAGCCAATACGAGTTCCATTTTTTGAATTTGTGATGCCGCATAAACAAACGTTCATAGACAATACGAGTTCGATTTTTGAATTTGTAATGCTGCATAGAAAAACGTTCATAGACAATACGAGTTCGATTTGTGCATTTGTGATGCTCCAAAGGCAACCGTTTATAGACAATACGAGTTCGATTTTTGAATTTGTGATGCCGCATAAACAAACGTTCATAGACAATACGAGTTCGATTTTTGAATTTGTAATACTGCATAGAAAAACGTTCAAAGACAATACGAGTTCGATTTGTGCATTTGTGATGCTCCAAAGGCAACCGTTTATAGCCAATACGAGTTCGATTTTTGAATTTGTGATGCCGCATAAACAAACGTTCATAGACAATACGAGTTTGATTTTTGAATTTGTGATGTTGCATAGACAAAAGTTCATAAACAATACGAAGTTAGAGTTCGATTTTTGAATTTGCGATGCTGCAAGATCTCTCATAATATGAATATAATAGATGTGAATTTCCGGTTTAACAACTCCTGCGCAGTTCATAGCATAGTACGAAAAATATTGTAATTAGAACAATTGAATTATAACCACGTGATTCCGACATAATACATAATATATAATTACAACGTAAGACATTGTTTAAAATTTATTTCAGCGTTTTCTGATAATAACAATGATGAATATTTAAAATTGTTTTCATCTCCCTGTACAATGTATACATTAATAAAAACTAAAAAAAAAAAAAATTATATATTCTAAGGGCAATAAAACTTATTAAGATAAGAAGTTCGCTATGTTATTCTATAGTATCAGACCAAAGTCTAGACTTAAAGTCAATATTTTCTGGTTATCATAAATAAATTATTTAAGTTCAATGATTCGTTATGGTGTTCTGTATGTAAAATCTCTGTGATGTGAGGTATTTTGTAGCCGGTGGCCTTTGGAGGTGGGAGAAGGAGGCAACGCATCTGTATAACGGATCTATGCGGATGTTTATGGGTGCCGGTAGTCATGAAATTGGCTCTGACTGCTCGTTTGCCCCTTGTAGGTACTATTAAAAAAATTTACTTCTAATTATAAGTAGGTAAATAGCCTTCTTAATTTAAACATTGCATCGTCAAGTATTGGCCTTTAACATTATTTTGTAGTCAAATCAAGGCGACGTGCAAACTAGCAAAGCTTGCTTCATGGAAATGCAAAAACTTTCGTTTTAAAACGATACATTTTTATAGTGTAAGGGAGCAAACGAGCAATCAGAGTCATTTTCATGACTAACGACGCCCATAGACATCTGCATAAAGGTTATACAGATGCGTTGCCCTCCCTCCTCCTCATTATGGTTTTATTAACCTTGGCTTAATGTTTGGTATCATATGCCGAATTTCGTATTTTGCAGCAACGGATACCGAAATCGATGGATATAAACATTTACTTATTTTGTTAAAATTGGATCGGAAGACGGAAACAGATGGATGGAAACCATTTCTCATCTAACGGATTCCGGTTGTGAATACAAAACTAATCATCTTTATATATAAAGATGAATGTTTGCCTGTGTGTTCTTTATAGAATCTTAAACATTTGATCATGTGATGGATGATCTTCAGCAAAGTTGTTGTGCATGAGCTCGGGAAGATTTCTGAGTTCGTATGACGAATTTTCGACAAATGGCGCCACGCGTAGCAACGCACAAGCTGGTAACCTAATAAAGTATTCTTTGTCAAAGAACTTTCATCGATGAATTTTAGTATTATACAATACTGTCTACTGAACGGGTTAATTCATCCCCAGCGAAATATTTTTATAAAACCAATTCATTTCAAATTCATATCAATTATAATTGATAGGATAGTCGAAAAAAATCTAGCACTTGGTTTTCTCTGCTTACCTTCTCCGCTAAGGGACGATAATACATAATATTATGTTGTTTTCGTTGTTGTGACAATTAAAGTCGATCTTTAAATTATTTTTGTACAGGCGACAGCAGCCACATTTTAAGAGTATCATATGCCTATATGAATAAAAAAACTGATTCATTGCATTGGACAAAACAAACATGTACTATAATAGAAAAAAACAATTATTTATTACATTGTACGAGTGCGACAGGAAATTATTGTGGCTAGAAATGTTGTTCTATTAAATCGATATATTATACTCAATGATTAAAAAAAACTGAGCAAAATGTGGTGTTATAATATTACTGGTACTTGTTTTAGCGGCTGCATGAGTGATTGTGACTTTGGTATCAGTCAAGGACAGCCTATTTGTATGATGAATACTAATGCTAGGGGTAGTACTTACCTAACTACTGAGTAGCATATTTAGCATCTACCTACCCACCTACAACTACAGTTAAAATAGTAAAAAAAACAATCTGATAAAAAAATTGTGCAAAAAATTATACCAAACTAAGATCAATCGTCTTTCTGTCTGACTGTTAAGATCATCATCATCATCATCATCTTCAGCCGGAAGACGTCCACTGCTGGACATAGGCCTCCTCCAAAGAGCGCCAAAGGTCACGGTCACGAGCCACTTGCATCCAGCGACATCCATTCATCCATCCAAGATCATATTCTATCTATATTATTTGTCTTATGACCGATATTAGTCCTCGTCGATATAATATGGAAATATACTTTTAAATACCGACAACAATTTAAAACTGACTGATTAATAGTTCAATAATAACATCTTAAACAAAAATGATAAAAAACGGGGGTAGAACGAAAAAAATCAACAATATTCAATTAGTGATTCAGTTGAGCGTAGACGTTAGACGATCAGCAAGGCTTTTGCAAAGAAATATGATATAAGTTGTAAAATAAAGGAAGAAGTAGTAATTTGTGAATTGTGAACGTGATCTAGGACGGAAGGTTGACTTATCAGATTGCAAGTAAACTTTGACAATGATGGTCATAGTAAATATTATTAAACGATCGTTCAGAAAACTTCTGCGGCGAATGTGAGTTATATTTTACTTTCATACTTTAGTCTGGTTGTTAATTAACTGTTACAGTTCACATGATGTTGTAAGTTTATGCGAATATTACTCCTTACAATACTTTAACGGGTTTTATCGCGGTTTTTATATTTTAACGTTATTTAACATCGGAAACGTCGGACTTGTTAAATAAATTCCGTTAAATTGTTAATTTTCTAGATATCCAGTTGTGTATTGTTATTTTATTGTGACGCTCATAGGCATAAGTGATACTAGTAGTTGTGTATGTGTTAGTATACCCCTGCTACCAACCGCACTAAACGCGACAGGAGCGGGTGGAGGTGATGCTGTCGCGCTTCGTGCGGTTTGTGAAATTGTGAGCGTTCAAGTAAATTATCCAAGGAATGGAGCAAAAAAGCCAATACATTGACACATCCTATTGTTTTTCTCCTGCCTTTCGCCAGTCGCAATTGAGAATACTCCATAAGAGAACAAGATTCTGATGTGCCACGATGTAGACGTAAACGACGTCAGCGCAGTGGAGTACACGTTTCATACCACGCACGAGTATAAATAAGAGATATATATATATAAGATAAAAAGTTATAAAAATATTTTTAAAATAACTCATGGGCAACATATATACTACAAGTACGCGGTAAGTTGGGACCTGGCAAGAATGCGAAGTGGCGCGGGGGTAGAGAGCGGGGAAAGGATTTTTTGTCAGGTCCCAACTTACTGCGTCCGCGTAGTACATACGTAACGTATTATATATCAAATAACGTAACATATATCATAATATATACTATCATATTACTCATACTATAGTAGCTTTTAACGGTGACGTTTTTTTTAATTAGTTGATTGGTATGATCTAGGAAGCGTGTCTTGTTACTATTTGTTCCGCGTACAAGCGGCAGGCGACGCACACTTTCTAGTATTGTACAAATGTACGGGTGAAGCTAATCACCTCGTGTTAGGTGCTGCTAGCTCGTTAGCCCACTATAATAATATACTGGCTTTTTACTGTACAGGCAATTTGAAATTGTACGTTATGAAACAGTGAAAAGTAAAGAGAAAATACGAGTAGTTTCGTTGTACCACTAAAGAAGATGCAACAATGATTTGAATTTTTGTACAAGTTTTTATAGCAAGAACAAGAAACGTTTAAAGACTAGAAACGCTTTATAATTGCAATACCATAAATGATACATATTGTTTTATTTAATTTTACTTAAAAAAAAATAGTTTATTTTAATTTTTAATACATTAGAAAAACAATAAAAATTGAGATATCTCATCTTTAAGTGGTTTAAAATATTTAAGATAATAAATATTAATTTATTTAGTAGGTACAGACGTAATCATTCGTATACGTTATTTCTTGATTTGAAACCAAGGGCATTGATTAGCCTAATTATAGACACCAACCATATTACGACAAAGAACGATAAAAAAATAGAAGCGATGTATATAATAGCTCAATTTAAAAGTTGTCCCACGGATGTAGCGGATAACCAACAATTAAACGTTATACAATAAGCCACCAAGGTCTGCCGCGCTTGGACAGAGTCCAACTTTGTCTGGAAAATGTAAAAAAAATAAACGCCGTTTAAAATCGCGTATCGGCAACGGGACTTGTTAACGGGATAAATTTATTTATAGACGGTTAATTGTTCATGTAGATACCCCGGTACGAGTACAGTTTATATTAGCGTCTACAACTATCCGCTTGGTATGTTTTATGCGCCACGAAAGGAGAATGCAGTGCAGAAACGCGAATGTTACTGATTGTAATAAAAATACTAACGGATATGGCCGCGGTTTATTTAAGGACATATGTCTTAAGTTTATGCGAATATTAATAATTACAATAAAACAACTTTAACAGATTTAATCGCGGTTTATTTAATTATTTTATCTACACTAATGTTGTAACATTCTACTTATGTTTCCAATACTTGACTTATAATAACTACTGTTATAGCTCAGACAACAAAAAACTCAATTTAAGCAATTTGACATGATGTTATAATATCCAAATCGATATCATAAAATCTCATTATAACATAGTGCTGGTGGGTGAGCCTTATGTCAAAATCCTTAACAGCGCGCGCTCGCTCCTGATTGGCCCTGAGCGCGCTGCAGCTGCGCTCTCATTGGTTAGATTTTAATATATACACGTACAATACACGTACGCGTGAATTTAATGTTTCGCAATGTTTGATTAATTGCATTAGTGAAGATAAAGTAGTGTATGCAACTGCATATAACACGGGTATTAAAACACTCGTGTTACTATTATCTCAAGTTAAGTAAAAGTAAACTCAAGTTCGCTCGTTTCATAAACACACACTCGAGTTTTATTACTCTTCATTATACGACAGTTGCATAAACTTATATTACAAGTCCTACGTTTCAGGAGCTTTACAGCAACCAAGGTCACCCGTGATCAAGGTTACTGTAAAGTCGTTTCATTACAAGAACATCTGTCACCTCATAAATTGTGACTCTAGAGCATGCGAATAATTACTGTAAAGTATCTGAATTTTGAAATACCTAAAAAAACCGCTATTATATAACTTAGTATCAGCATGTATATAATATAACTTAGTAAAAGTAGTTTTATCGCTATTCTAATCGGCTAAATGCATTTTGAAGTGATCGATGTCATTGAAATTGTTGTGAAAACGGTCAATTAGCTAACTACGACGATTAGTAGACGATAATTAAAGACAGTGATACATTGCAAGCCGAACTGAGCAGGCAGGATCGGGGAGAAGCGCTTACACGTTATATTATGTGTACAGTGACACCTGTGCGGTCGCGTAGTCCAGGGAGTCGGAGGAGGAAGGTGGAAAACGCATCCGCAACGCCCATAGAAATTAGAAACCCTAAACTGTAAAAAAAAAGATTGTGGAGAGCGTATAAGTATATCGTCTCGAGATATTTTGTTTTAATTTTGTACCTCACAAAAATTATTTTAGAAAAGCACCGGAACAGCTTAAAAAACCCGTTGATGTACAGTTCGTTGACTAGCTTACTATTAGAACATTGAACCTATGCGTTTCTTCAACAATTGCTTATATTAAATTGCTTACAATAAGCAATTGTGGAAGGAATAAAAAGTTAAAATGTAAAATTTGCATGGTAGTCAAACAACTGAACTTTAACTTTGTTAA
>LUGF01041425.1:9351-20935 GCA_001625245.1 Calycopis cecrops
AACAGTCCCCCTCCTCCCGCCCCTGTGACGTATCGTAACAACAGTCCCCCTCCTCCCGCCCCTGCGACGTATAACAACGAGAGTCCCACTCCTCCGTAAATTGCGTTATTTTTAAACAACTAAAAATTTAAGATGACTTTACCTCAGTGAAATTTTACACCACATTTACTAAAGGCCAGCTCGTTATGTTGTATGGAACTACAAAGTCTAAATATTAAGATAACGTATGTATTTCACACATCGTCTTGGTTCTCGAGAGAGCTTGCATCCTCCCTACTAGTACTAGTCTAGTACTAGCACGTAAAGTATAAGATATTGTAACACGGTTTATGTTACATGTATTTTTAAGAGGTAAAAACTGGCCGAATGCGAGTCAGACTCTTTCATATCATTTGTGTGAACCACAAAGTTGTGTTTGTATTTTTTTTAATTTACCACTTCTTGACAATTAATAATGATAATAATAACGTCCTCCAGCCGATGTCGGCTGTGGCGGCCGTCTAATATAAACAAGCCATCTGCTCAGGACATATAGTGCACGAGTGTGCGCGCAAACACAAGTGCACTCTCTATTCTCTCACTCTCATATTCCGATGGGACAGCAATCCGACACGACCGGTGAGAAATCAGGCGCAGGACCGACGGCTTAACGTGATCTCCGAGGCACGGGGGTGTATCACCGCCAACTTCCTGACTTCGAACTGTTATTAGAAATTGAAAACTCCCAATAACAATTTTGGTCCGAGCCGGGATTCAAATCCAGGACCTCACGTCTGTGGTTGAACATGCATGCTGCATGCATGCATGCATTAGGTTCAGTTCTATGTATGGAGTGACCCCCTCCCCTTTATTTTTTATTTACTTATTTTCATTCAAAATTCGAATAGCAGTTCACAGAATAAATCAACCTACAAAGTTTCAAGTGCTATGGCCTAATAGTTTCGGAAAAAAATGGCTGTGACATACGGACGGACGGACAGACAGACAGACAGACAGACATGACGAATCTATAAGGGTTCCTATTTTTGCCATTTGGCTAGGAACCCTAGTAAAACAGGCTTGGCCGACCAGACCTGCCCACCGCTGCTGCTCTGTGTGGCCAGCATCGACAGCTGCTACTACGTCGAGCCTGTGATATTATGATCCCAGCTATATGTATATAGATATATTTATACTCCCATATTTGTTTCGGTTTGTTTTTTTTCTTATATTCTTACAAGTTGCGCCCCGCGGTTTCCACAAATATAAAAAGTGTTCTACTATTTGTTTATATCACTGTGCTCTATTAAAATCTTCTATGCACATGGGATGTATACAATACAACATTTTCATAATAGATCTATGTTCAATTAACTAAAAGAAATTGGATGTGTAACACGGTACCTATACCACAGTATTATGACTATATAAATTCCATTCGTTACATTTTTGTTTCTTTTCTTCCAGACATTGCACACGAGCTACTCCATGTTCACGACATGATTGCTTGCTTTAAGTCTTGCTGTCTCTCTCTCTTTTATATAACTTGTTATGACCACGATGTTTCACGACACCTTACGTCATAAATGAGCGATGGGTGTCCTCTGGCTAGTGACAGACATTATCACTATTACTGAACCTATTTGGGGATCGTTTCCTCTGTATTGTGTCTTGTGCACTTTCGCTAGCATAGTATTTAATTTCATAGACATCTTTACCAATACTTAAATGTATTTACCTTTTCGCTCTCC
This sequence comes from Calycopis cecrops, assembly GCA_001625245.1. Classification (NCBI taxonomy): domain Eukaryota; kingdom Metazoa; phylum Arthropoda; class Insecta; order Lepidoptera; family Lycaenidae; genus Calycopis; species Calycopis cecrops. The sequence goes on from LUGF01041425.1 coordinate 11,082, forward strand.
TTTACACTCGCGGCAACATTAAAGCGTGTTGCTACTGCGCGGAGTGAGGCGTTCTCATCAATAACTGTGTATCCCCACGCCAACACTCCTGCTCCACTGGTAGCAGTACGCAGAGTAAGAGCAACGATTCGCCCTCGAGTCGCCCGACCAACGCTGGAAGCTTCAAATGTTGAATCTATCCTGAGGGTCAGACACCGGGCCATCAAGCAACTTTGAAGAAATAAATCAAGTTTAATATTTCGGGTACGTTTTATTCGCAGCTTCATAAGCGGTGTCTCGCACTAGCAATACTTCTTCTCCCCTTTCTATAATGAGCCACTGCCTACACACAAACCACATTAAAATACAAAAATAGCCCGTATCAGGTGAGAGCGTATGCGGCGAGAGCTGTTACATCCTTACTCATTTTTTTCTTGTGCAGGAGACCAAACGAGCATTGGGGCCTTTCTATGGCTGCGAAGGCCCACGAGCATCCCCATGATTGTTGTGTTGTGTGTGTGTGTGTGTGTGTGTGTGTGTGTGTGTGTGTGTGTGTGTGTGTGTGTGTGTGTGTTCTCACCCTACTTCCTTCCTGCCCTCCAATGAGCGACCGGGTATGTTCGTTGAAAAGCGCTTGCTGAAGATGGTCTCAAGTCACCGGTCCAAGTTCATTTTAGGGTCACACCCATTAGTATATTCTATTTTTTTATGCCCACGACTGCTCACTCTACCGGGAGACATATTTCAATATTACAATAATACATTTCAGTGTCTAGAAATTCTAACGTGTCAGTAATTACCACAATTTTATTACAGTAGCCTGTAGGACTGTATACATATATAAACTAGAGTACACAGGGTTACTTTTTGGTCACCGGCCAAATTTTAAAATAGGGAAGTAAACATTATTCCACGGGTGTGTTTTATCGTGTTATTGTAATATTTTGTTAAATAAAAATCGATTTGAAATGGTCCTTAAAAATACATCGATCTTTGTTGGCGGCCGATCGAGACTCGCATGTCAGATGCCACTTGGCATGTGGTGACCAAGATATATGTTTATATCATGGGACAAAGTAACTATATCTTTTTTTTTTAATTTTTTTTTTTCATAAATCAAATGTATTCATTCTGTACCAAACCTGAAAATTTGGCCCGTGGAGAAATAACATTGTATGCTACAGCAGTGCAGTCGCGTTACCTGCGGTGTTCAAGTATCCGGTGGCCCACGGACGTGTGAGGAGGAAGGAGGGCAGCGCATCAGTAAAGTCTCTATGATGTCTTTGGGAGTCGGTAGTCATGCAAATGGCGGAGCCATTGCACGTTTGCCCCCCTATACCATAAAACATCCTGTGCACCTTTCCTGTTAGTGCCAATTTTCAGTTATTTTTCAAACAGCCACATTTTCATTCTCGTTCCGGTTACAGTCTGCAACACATAAAAGAAACGCCCTTCTTAAAAGCTGGACATATTATATGGCCATGTATAGTAACCATCCGACCTGCGTAGGTTACACTCAGTAATAGTAATAGTTGTATCTAGTTGCAGCCGGCATGGTATCGAATACACCGGGTGTTAGCCGCTAAGGTATGGCTGGATCTAGTTCTTACCGGAAAGATACAGGCTAGACCGAGTTTTACCCGAAAACAATCGGATAATTCAATATTTAGCCTAGACAGAGTTCTATCCGGCTAAAACTAGGTGTAGCCGCATTTCGGATTTAGCCGTAACATGAATAAAAACTTGTAAAATAGTTTTCCAAGGTTAAATTATTTTTATTTTAATAATGTATAATATATATTAAATGTTGTAACGTTGTAGATGTCCCAACGACGGCGTATGGCGCAGCGCGCTACTGGAAGGCGACACTCACAACGCGGCGTGCTGTTCGGATGCGGCTGCATATTGTTTATATCATTGTTTCGACCTCGTTATGCGCCATGCTATATGCCGGTATCCACCGCTCCAGCGCGCCGCCCGCGCCGCGACAGCGCCGTGAAGCGCCAGGTGCGCCGCGGCCGGCGCGCCTCGTTCGGCCATGAGGCGCCGGTGCTGGAAGGGAGGAGAAACAATTATGCGGATGTCTATCGGCATCGGTAGCCATCAAAAGTTTCGACTGCTCGTTTTCCCTCTTACATGTACCATAATAAATGTATCCACTGGAGTCGTCACCGTCTGCACGGGCAGATATCACAGGCGGAGCGGGCTCACCGCCGCCTCACCAGAGGCTCGCGAGGCTACAGCACCTCAGCCGTACTACCTACCTCTGCAAGAGGAAATGACCTTTATATTGTGACCACTCAACTAAACGTTTACTGTATTAAGGGCAACATCTCAATTAAGGAAGTATAATTATTAATCAATAAAGTGCTTAAGTATTAGATTGTCAATACTAGAGTAGATAATAAAAAATAATGACGACTTCAAGGTTTAATGTTGACCGACAGACGTTGTCTTGTCATTATTGGAACATGTTGTCACGGTAAAGAGCGATGTTACGTGGCCGAATCGTCAAGCAGTTAACGTCTTTATTGTTGACGCGGGGGAAGACATTCACGTCTCACGTCACATGCAGGAGCCTCTAGATGTACGTCGGACTCGACACTCACTGCAGGTAATACCGCCCACAGCCCTGCCTGCAACCGCCATCATTGGAGGGTTCCGGATCTGCAAGCACCAGGATCCCTCCAGCGACAGGCTGGCCGAGGTGAAAAGGACAGACTTCCTCCTTCGGGTCTGTCCGGCTGCCTTCGAACAGTCCCTACAACGCCGTCGGAGCCGTGCAATGGGGTCAGGTACCCATCGCGACCCCTGACCCAAGTACCTCAAAGGATCACACCACCAATGTGTAGCCAATGTGAACCGCCAGCTGTCCCACCACCACCTGCTGATTCAGAGGGACGGGTGAAGGACGCCATTGTCTAAGAATTCATAATGAACACACGCACATGTAAATAGATTATGTATATTAGCGACTGACATAACTACGTGTTTTGCCTCTGCCCTCTAGGCAAGTATAATTATATTAAGTATTTAATAAACCAAAAAAAACAGTTTACATATAGCGCGAACCAACTAAAGACGTGACTGAGACAAAGTAATACTGTTGTAGGAGGAGAAGAATAATGATGTACTTGTTGTACTGCGTTGTTGTGGTCGCTGTAGTTCTAGCAATGTTCTGTGAGCCGTGGAAGTCGAAACAGTTGACTAAATTGAGTAAATTGCTCAAGTGTGATTATGTTTATCTCCCGATTATTGGACATGGATACAAATTCCTAGGAAATGGTTTTGGTAAACTTTTGTTGTTTATTTTTTTATCTTTAATGCAGTTCCAAAATGTAGAGAGCTTTAGACTCGGAACTCACCAATGGGCAGCACTGAGACGTGAGGTCCAGGAGGTTCATAATGTCGAAGTGAAGCTACTCCGTGCTCGAAAATAAACAATCTTTATAACTAGTGTTACACAATTATAAATCCTACATTTATTTATCATCCTCAAATACATCATTTAAATAAATTATGTTGGTAATAATTATTTATCATTGTATGAATTAAAAAGTTCCGCAAGTCAGTCGTATTGACGCGAAACTTTTGCTGCTGGCCCGCTATGGTACTACTATAGTAACAATTCGCTTTACAATATTTTGGATGAAACAAAATTAGCGTTCATTCACAATAATTTTAAATATTTTATTACATTTATAAACGTGAAACAAAACATATAGAAACTATGATATAAAATATGATTATTACCTTAGATGAAGTATACACATTATTACTACTTTTTGTTGTGATCCTGCTTTACTCCTTTTTTTGATCACTTCAGCGATAATTCGCACTAATAAAATCTAACATAATATAATATAAAATAAAATATGGTATGATATTGATGACTATATATATTTTAAATCTAAATTTCAGAACGGATGTGGACGTTCGCGGAGCTGGCTGTTCAGTGTTACGAGAGAAGCCACGGGGCGGTGGCGGTGTGGCTCGGGAATGACCTGTTCGTCTGTAAGTTGCTTATATTGGAGCATGTAATGCTGCCTCTACTTATTTTTATGACAGAAGCATTTGCTCATGTCGTTGGACAGATACATTTTTGATGACTTCCAACTCCCAAAAACATCTATAAAATTTTATATAGGTGTGTTATCCTCCTTCCCTCTTTCCCCCCGGCCTGTCTCCCTGGATTGTAAGTAATGAAGTCGCCGACGACGGATCACGCTCGCCTGGTAACTGTTTACTCGAGATTTGAACACTTCTACGTCCTACCTACGCTACGTCGTACGTTATAGCTATCAGGGAGCAGACACTGGCAAGGAATGCTACAATTTTTCTGTGAAAATAATGAATGTGGACTCGAATCCGTTTGTATGTACACTAGAAATGTCAATTGGGTCTCAACAAATCGATGTAGAGCCTCAAAACCTGAGATTTGCAGTAGGCACTTATAGTGTCATAGTGCCTCTCGCTTTTACACTTTGTATATCTTTTATCTCGTTGCCCTCATCACATAACTCAAAGAGCCACACACGCACACTCACAAGCTTCTCGAAACGCTAAAGTATACCAATTTATTATTAATGCGATATCGCCTACGGCTCCAATGAATTATGGACTATCAATCAATAATAAAATAATTTTCTAAATTTTATTAACTCTAGGTACTATTGATTTAAAAATACTTGATGCCTGAGAGTAATTAGACTTAGGAGAGTGATTAAGAATTTCTAGGGCAACGTCTATGTCTTTACAATATGTAAGATCTCAGAAAACGTACAAAACCTTTAAATAAATAAATTGAACGTAAAATTAAAGCCGGTTTGTAAGATATTTGATTATAGAAGTTACCTTGAATAAGTTTTTCGATACCGGAATCTTTTAGTGTAATAAATATTTATGATAACATGTTTTATTTCTTAAATCACCATAACGAAGAATACCCTCATGGTTTGTTGAGCCTGTTTTTCTCAGGTCTGTGTAGAGTTAGTGCTAGTATTCTTAACTTTTTTTTATTTTGATATTCGAAATGCTGAGTTTACAAATTCCGTCCCCAGGTGTGTCCCACCCCGATGTCGCCGGCGCCATACTCAATGACAAGCAGTGCCTGGAGAAACCAGCCCTCGTCTCGCGGTTCATTTGTAAAGTAATAGGCAACGCCTCCATTTTTGCGTCAGGTAATAAAAGTGTCGTTGTATGTACACACCGCGTGCATATGCATCATGTTGACAGGGATGTGGGTATACGGGCGCACTCACATTCTGAGCGTGTAGCATGCTCTGTATAATATATGCATAAAACTATTAACGGATTTTATGGTGGTTTTATCAGTATTTTATTTTAATCGGAAGAAATAAACCGTTATAAATTTTAGGATACTTTCAACTTATGACTACACACTGTAATGTCAGTCCAACCTGGGTAGTATATGCTTCACCCGTGACTATGGTTGTAAAGATTCCGAAACGCCACGATTGTAAAGCATTTAAATAAATCCGTTAAAGTAGTGATATTACAATGTATGCTGCACAGTCAATACTACAAAATTACAAAAATAGTACAAAATCATGGAGCTAGTTCCTTGAGTGATTCTGAAGTGACACGCGCACGAGAGACGTGAGCCCCGTCAAGCGGCGCGATGTTCCCGTCGGTCAGCTACTGCTTCACACGATTTTATTACTGGTATTTTGTTAAACCGCATGTTTCTAAATTGTTTCTTCAAAAACATTTAGTTTTATTAATTAAACTCTTATGTTTTAGTTCACGACTGGCGCCCTCGCCGTAAGACTTTAGTGCCGTTGTTTTCACAAAAAAACTTAAGAAACTTCGTAAAGGTGTTTCAACAGAAGAGCTTGATGTTGGTCGACAACCTGGCGAGAGTGTCGGGCTCTGGAGATGTGTGCGTGTGGGACTACATCAGCGCCTACTCCATGGAAGCATCCTGTGGTAGGTATTGCATGCTCATACTTCGTAGGAAAAGTAGGTCAGTGGTGACACCCAATAGTTGACAGCTGATGTCTACTTTGTGCCTGACTACCGTACGATATGACTCTAACATAATTATATCATTCTCAACCTATTTTTTTATGGAGGGAAATGCCCTTACGTACGCTACCCAGCTGTAACAGCATCGGGCTCGGCAATTGGGTTGCTCCTACCGACTTTACCCCTGCGGGTGCCTTCAGCCGTTATAATTGGAGGGATCTACAAGCTACAGGGCCCCTCCAGCAACAGGCTGGCCTCAGTAAAAAGGCCAGACTTCCCCTCCTTGGGGACGGTCCTGCTGCCTTTGAACAGTTCCTACTTCAATGTAGGACCAGTGCAATGGGGTCAGGTTCCCTTCCTGACCACTGGTCCTAATGCACCAACGGAGCACGCCACTCAGGTGGTCTCAATCCACGCCGCCATCTGCTAATTCAGAGGGACGGGTGGAGGATCTCCGACCTTGGCTGGTCCCATCCACTGGGTGATAGACCAACCCCGAGACCGCCACCATAGGACAAACCATTAAACGGCTGCAGAGAACAGGGAGGACGGCAACATGGCATCTCCTCTTTCTCTGCAGCCCCACCGCCAACGCATCTGACGGTGCGCTCCCGTTCGGTCGCGGGAGACAGGGCGCACGGAAAGGAAACACAGAGACACCTCTCCTCCCGCAACCTCTCCTGGCTGCGGAGGCCAAAAAACCCTCACACTCCCCACAAACCCAGCATCAAACAGTACGAGCGTGTTAATTTTTTTGAAGGTCTGGGGGACCCAAAACATAGCTTGAAGTGCCATTTTTAATGAATCAATTTCGCAAACCTGGTGAACTGTTGAGCAATACATCCTTACGAGAGGGTTATATTACCTCAAGCGGATTCACTCTTAAATCAGCTCTATGTATGATAGTCCTTATATAATGTTGATACACCACCACCGCCCTCTACGCCGACGACACGGCTTACCTGGCTTCCTCCCTCACCGCCGCTCACGCAGCCAGCAAGGTTCAAAGAACCCTGAACCTCTTACCTGAATGGCTGGAAAAATGGCGCCTGGCCGCAAATGCGGGGAAGTCCCAGGCCATAATCTTCCCACGCAAAGTACTGCTTCCACCACCATTAAAACTAGGAGAGGACCACATACCCTGGTGCCACCAAGCGAAGTATCTGGGGGTCATATTGGACCACGGCCTCACCATGGCACCCCACGCCAAGGCGATCGCAGCCAACGCGAAGGTGGCACTTGCCCAGCTATACCCGGTCATGGGAAGACAGCTGCCGTTATCCACGAAAATAGCCATCTATAAACTGTATGTACGATCCCGCCTTACGTATGCGGCGCCGGCGTGGTACCACCTGTTAGCGCCGACTAACAGGCGAAAGCTACAGGCAGTACAATCCAGGGCACTACGACGGATCGCAGACGCCCCCCGCTACGTAAGGAACTCGATAATTCAGAGAGACCTCAAGGTCGAGGCCCTGGACGACTTCGCCAAGAGGCTGGCCGGACAGACCTTCAACAAGGCCGACCAATCCTCACAACCCACCTTAATCGGACTGGCGCCGTATCATCGAAGGCCACCCGACCACCGAGCGTTCCCCAGGGACCTATTAGAGTCCCCAACGACCAGCACGCACTCAGGACCGGAACATGACCCTGACTGAACTTCACACACAATCTCATCTACTCACAACTTCATCTACTCCCATTTCTACTCCTACTTACCCTACTTCCCTCTCTCATCCAAGTCCCCGTAGTGGGGTTCCTGTCCTCATTATGTAGTATTGTCGGCGCGCCCTCCCGCGGTCAAACCGCCGCGCGCCGGGCGCAGCCGCTAACGGTTAAAGGCAGCCATTTGCCGGGCCTCCGTCGGGGCAACCGACGGTCTCACCCGGCAGGGGACAGACCGCCAGTAGCGGCTCCGGCGGCTAGACGCGTGACTGGCGCGCCGCAATAAACGACTACTACTATTATAAATACTATTATTATTAAAAGTGGCCAAAATAATCATTAGAGCGACTATCACATGGTCGCCACCCTATGAGCCGGCAACAGCAGCCGGTGCACAACTACCACCTTATTGTAATAAGGCGTGAGAAAAGACCGCCGGAAGGGGGCTAATAAAGCCCCGATACGGCTCCTCTACCGCCCTTACGGGGGGTACGAGATGACCAGAATGAATAATGTTGATCCAAAATACCGAATGAAATATAAACTTTGACCACAGTTTGATCATATATAATTACCTCGATCTATTCTGGACATCACTTACTACTTAACACCCAGTTAGCAGCACGTTTGTAATACAAGCTCCATGCTTATTATCAGGATGTAAGAAGAACTTAAATTATGTCTCTAGAAGCCGCGGCCGCTGGACCTCGTGTGCCTGATGTTCATAACTACTTATGAAACGTTTCATTCCAAATTATATCATTCATGAATCATTAATCTACCAAAAGCTGTAAATCAACAATGCATATTGTTCGCCGATGACATATCAGTTATAATACCTGATGTTCACGCCAGATCGTGACGTCACTCGCTCTGCCCGGTGGATACCGCGCCCCGCACAGACGCGCTCGGCCCCAGTTCGTTCCACGGTTTTGGCTCGCTTACACGTTTCATTTTATGCTTCTGCGCAGATAGCTATTACGAGTGTTTCCGTTGTGCTTAAATCAAGCTACTATATTTATTGCTCCTAAAACTATTACTCACTCTAACTCAGTGCTTTGTCGGCTCATAATAATTATTTAATACTGCTGTGGGGAGGTGTTCGAGAGACACGGCGTCGGTGGAAGCCAGGTGAGTCAGCTTTGTCCTTAATCATTCACATCTCCTCTCTTAACCATTAAACCCGCCCTTCGTGTGACGATAGCCATACGGCGTCGTCACCTGAAGATTCAGAAAAAAATACCTATGAACTCCAACTTACAAACACCACCAATTGCGTTATTGAATGGCTAGAATCAAACGGTCTTAAAGTTAATATAAAAAAACAAAGATAATGCAATTTACACATAAAAAACCATTACAAAATTTCAGGCTAAAATACGTAAACAACGAAATAGAACAAGTAAATATTGTGAATTTTCTAGGAATCACTCTGGACAGTAAATGTAATTGGCACACATCGAAAATATTTGTAAAAAACTTAATAAATTTGCATTTGCCTTGCGCACGCTTAATAAAACTGTAGATGGAAAGGCATTAATTATAGCTTATCATGGTTATGTAGCATCTGTCTTAAGATACGAGGCAATAGTATGGGGAAACGCATCAAACATAAATAGCGTATTTTTGACCCAAAAAAAATGTATTCGAGCAATAATTGGGCATGCTGGTCCGCTTGATTCATGAAGACCACTATTCAAAAAGTTTGGATTGCCTACAATGACATCAATTTATATATTAGAACTGTGTATTTTCGTGAAAAAGCACCCTGAACTATTTATAGACCTGAATAAATTAGATAATAAGTACAAACCAAGGGATCCAACTCGACTTGCAATACCAGACGGAAGAACTATAATTATTTTATCGTAGAAGTTGCTATCCAATGGCGGTTAAAGTGTATAATGCAATCCCGGAAAATATTAGAAACCTTCCACTAAAATATTTTAAATGTAAATTGAAACAATGGTTAGTTGAAAAATGTTATTATGACTTAAAGGAATTTATATAACAAAATCTTGCATTATAATTAAGGACATATTATTAATATTACTATTCTAAATATACTTAATTTGTCATAATTATACTATTACCAATTGTATTAATTATGACATTTTATTTATATGAATTTAATCGCAAACGACATATTTAATAGTAAGGGGCCATCCATAAAGTACGTCACACTAATTTCTTGATTTTTTGACCCCTCCCCCCCCCCT